>WTSP01024147.1:28155-56554 GCA_025331215.1 Actenoides lindsayi | reverse complement strand
TCCTCCAAGCGGCTGCTGCGTGTTCCCGGAGCCCTGCTTCCTGGACTCGGCCCGACATCGCCTGTAGACGGGAAGTAGAGAATAACATCTTATCTGTCATAACCCACGGCTCCTTGCGTCTTATTCTCTCCCTGCGTGCCGTGCTGACGGGGGTTGGGGGGAATGATAGAAGGGCTTGGTGGGCACCTGGTGCCGTGCCAGAGTCGACCCACCACAATGAGCCTGTTCAAAGAGATCTACTTGCACATGTGAACTGAGGTGCATCCAAAGGTAAAATCTTCTAGATCCTATTTGAAGCATCTGTGAGGAAGAAGATATATAAGGAGAAAATTGATTTATGAAAGCTGAAAGACTGCAAAATTACGAAAACAGTACAAAAATGAGGAAGATACAACATGAGTTATGTTGGAAAGAAAAAATTTAAAATCTTGATGAAAACTCTTCTGTTATGATCAGTGAATAGCTTATAAAGTCTACATAGGGTGGGCATTGAGTTCTCTAGGGAGATGTCACAGATGGTGTAGTTTCTTCTTGTATTTTGAGAAATGTAGTTTCAAGTGTTAAGGTCCATTTTTATTCATGTGCAGGTGGGATTTTTTCAGCGTATTGTTCTGCCTTTCTGCTGAGAGCGTGCATGACAGAAGAGAAGGAGGAGAGGTGACATGGGGAGCAGCATGCCAGTAGCAATGTGGTCACCAAAGCTGGAAGTGCAGGAGTAAGGGAAGAGGGAAGAGCAGATCTGGAGGCCCAGGGTTATTGCTAAGAAAGGAATCATTTTGAGGGCAGTGGGGGAAAATGAAGGGGACACTGGGGAGCAGTAGGGGCAGGGTGGACTTAGTGGGAGGCAAGCTTGGATGCCAGTAGAGGATCGCAGTCAGGATCCTGTCTGGAGGCAATGTTCAGGTTCAACCTCTATCCAGTGGTCCTCTGGGAAGACTATGATGATGAAGCAGGTCCAAGGCCAAGCCAGGGAGATGCGTCAGTGGGTGAGTATAGGATTGAGGATTAGGAAGGCAGGAGGCAGAGTTCTAAGAAGCATCATGCAGTCACCATGGGGGGCAGGGGAGAATGGCTCCCAAGACAGGAGGATCAGGACTTCCCTGTTGCCCTTCTCACCACAGCTCTTTGTCACAAAGGGGCCAATCTCTGACCTGGCGAGAGCGTTGTATGGCAGAGGTGACAAAACCAGGTATTTTGCTGAGAAATATTAACATACTGATACTGTCTGTTAGTCACATCATCTGGTGTGTGAGCATATATGTGCCAGAGACCAAATTAAAGCTTAGCAGTTATGGGAATTGTGGTGGCCTGAATTGTGCACATCCGTTCAGAAGGACTTGGTGACAACCAACTAACTTGGGTTGCTTTCTACAGCACTTTCACAAGGGAAGACAGAATTAACATTTGGGAATGAAATTTGTAGACAATAATTAGTAGGTGGTGTGATAGCAAATACCGCGACTTCATTTCAAATGATTAAGAAGAGGTGAAGTATTTATGTAAAAAAGGAAAGAGAATCCAGAATCTTGATTATGAGAGGCAAAGAAAACAGTAAATGCTTTCTTTCTAATGTATGAAACTGTTTTTTCCCTCAAAGAAAAATAACCAAAAACCAAACAAACCCAAAACACAGAAACAAGGATGAGATGGGAAAAAGATGCTCATAAACAGAAGTAAATTCTAAAAGGCTTGGATGATATGAATATATGAATATATACCAAGCAGAGGACATCACTTAGCATAGCAAAAGGAGCACTAGAAATAGGATTACAATTCAGAAAAAAAAAAAAAAAAAGTTAATGTTCTGAGTCACTATCAGTCACTATGACAATAAAGTCCATTAGCTTCTGTTATAATTTCCCAATTTAATGATTATGAAGATCCTGTTGCTTGGATCCTCAAAAAGAGAATGGACAGCTGTTTATTTGTGATATTCTAGGGGGATTTGTTTTATTGAGTACTTCTCCTTTTAAGGGGATTTTAATCAAGTGTTTTCTTGTGGCTCTTAGTTACATAAAGATTGCCCAGGGAAATATAACTTTCGATAGAATTAGTATACCAATCTCTTGGGCCTCTCAAGAAATGTGTGAAGTCTGACAGATATATTTAGAATGTGAAAGCTATACATTTACATTTATGTACTGTATTTTCCTTCTACATTTAACTTTTGTAGCATACAGTCCTGAGACAAGCTCATTTTTCCAGAAAGGTGTGTGAAATTGTACTAATTGATTAAGTTACCTTACCTATTAATAAATATGCTGTGAAAAAAGATGTCAACTGGTGTTCCAGTGCTACATGTAAATTTTCCACAGACTAAAATAATGTTTCAACAAAAGAGGACACCATAGTCACATATAGTATATGTATATATAAAGAAAATGAGACTGACTGTGAAATGCTTGATCTTGTGTTTCAGATATGTGGGTAAATATGACCAAGTGTGTAAATTTGGATAGTGTATATGTGTAGTTTGGTACAGAAAGGATTAATTGAGTCTGATGCACAAAGACATCTAACAAAACATGTTTGCTTGTGGTGTGTTCAAGGATCGTATCTTACCTCTGCATCCCTTTTGGGAGGGTTTTGGTTTTTTTCAGTTTGAGAATTCAAAACCAAGTGGAATACTGCTTAAAGCTGCAATCAGATGTCATTATAAAATCTGTATTGCTCACACGGTAGTTTCAGCTGCATAAATTAAACCCCAAGAACTTTCTGCAAACTGCCCAGAAGGACTGTGATGATCTAGTCTGATTTCCCAATTACGTGCATGTAAAAATGCATCCTGCTGTTTCTTTTTTCAGATCCTTTCTCTCTGCGAGAACATTTGGTTCAGGAAGATGTTCCTTTGTACTTAAGTCTTCTAATGATGGAGAATCTCTTACATATCTTAATGAGCAACACCTAGTGGTGTATTAAGAATTTTTGTTTGAGTGTGTTAGATAAACAGATGTTGAATAATGCTGTAGTGATCATGGCTCTTGGATGTGAGAAGAACAAGATTTGTTGGGGGAAATTAATACCATACCTTCTGTTAGACCATTTTGTATGACTGAGGAGGAGGAGGAAGAGGAGGGAGTTTTAGGCATGTGAGATATTCAGGTCTGGGACAGAAGCGTAACATTTCAGAATTAACTTCTAGCTAGGGTTGGTTGTTCTTCATTGAAATGTATTATGGTAGTCAGACTGGGTTAGAGAAAAGATCATTGTGGAAAGTGTACATGGATACTGGGTGGACATGATAAAGCTTTTACCTACTTATTGGACATTTCTGTGGTAGAATTTTATAATGTAACACAAAACTAAACTTTCTTGGGTTCCTGAGTACTTTGCTCCTCTAGGTTTATGAAAATTAGTTCCCAGAGGTATCTTTGAGAGATGGGGTCAGAGATGGAGCACTTTCATGAGAAGTGCTCTCTTTGCTGTTAAGGAAATGTTTGTGCAAATCGGTTTCCATGTGCAGTTGCTTAATTTCATCCCTGTGGTTTTCATGAGATCATCTGCTGTGTTGGTTCAAAATCATATTATGTACTGAGAAATAAATGTATTCAGGGATTTGGATGTGTCTGTCACAGAGGATGTTTATTGGGAGAGCTATGCAGATGTTTGTATTTATTGTTCAGATAGTGTCTAGACATTGTTTGCGATAAACAGATTCCTGAGGCTCATCAAAAAACAGGAGATGGAAATGTTTGAAGGCTTATTTTGAGAGACTGGGGAAGGATTTCAAAGTAGGAATTACCATTACAGGTTTCCAAGGCAGGAGAGTATGTGCCAAATATAAGTGTACAAGATGAGGTGATACCTGGATAGTCCATTCGTAGCTGCAGTCTCTTTCACAGCAGTGGTATCCTTGCCAAACAAAACTGAAGGTCACTTGGGTTAGCTCATTATCTTTATTTTTTTCTGTGGTCCTTTACATTATGTCTCTTTGAGCATCCTAATTGTACCATACCACAGCTAAATTGGAGTTTGTGTGGTCATAGGTAAAGCGTGTGTGTCTGTATGATGTGATGACATAACTGTTAATGACCTTACAGGCCAGGCTGTACCTTTGTTTCTTTAGGCTCTTTTGTATATTAATAGTATTGGAAAAGCAGCCCGTTTAGCCAAATGGACTCTTTCTAACAGTGGCCTTAATCAGATGTGTAACTGGAGATTGAAAATGGAGCAAATGTATGCAGTAATTCCCAAAATTGTATTAATCTCAGGAATTTTCCATATCAGATGAGGTGGAGTGGGTTGTATTTAGTATGTAGTGTTTCTGTGTGTATAATCTGCAGTATATTTCCATAAACTTGTCTAGTCTCACAGGATGATTTTTGGTACCTACAGTGTATTTTAGGAAGGTGTTGATACATGTCTGTTATCTGCTAATCTTGTTAAATTTTCTTGGCATTAATTTGTTAGTTGGAGTTGAAGGCATGTAATTAATGAGATAGTTTTGAAGTCTGAATTTTTTGCCCTTAACCTGAAGTGATTCAGTAATGTGGACTGTCTGCTCCTATCTAGTTCTAAGAAAGCCAGAAAGCGTTAGTTCAAAATAACTGTTTGTACTGCAGTTTATGTATTGTCAGTTTATCCTTCCAATCTTCCTAGAGGAGTGGTGCTTTCATGGTTGTTGGGGAGGGTACAGGGGGATTGACCAAAAGATGCTGACGTACAAGTATAGTAATCAAATGTAGCACTCGATCTTAAAGATCTTTTCCAACATAAATGTTTCTATAGATTGGCTTGGAAAACAGAACTGAATGCAGCCTTGACACATAGTCAGATGGCATCAAATTGAGAGGAGCACTTGATAGCAGAAGGGCAGGGCCACTACTCAGGGGACTTCTGACTTCCTGGACAAATGAGTCAAAAATCTCCAGCCCTTCAGCACAAAGAAAAGCCAAGCCCCACTTTCAGGCCAGAGCCCTGTGCATCTTTAGAGGCAACAGGCTGACATGCTGGGTCTTCTGCAGCAATGGACCTGGGGAACCTAATGCACAGCAAGTGGAATGTGAGTTGGGTGAATGAAGGCTGGCTGCATGTTCAGCTGCATTAGTGGGAGTGCAGCTAGCAGGTCAAGGGAAGTACATTTATTTTCCCATCTGCTTGACACTGGCATGGCCACATCTGGAACACTTTGCCCATTTTTGAGTCCTCAAATAGATGAGTGGTATTAACAAACTGGAAGAAGTCCATCAGGGTGCCTTCAGATGCTTAGAGAGTCAGAAGACAGAATATACAAGGGAATGTGAAGGTTTTTGGGCTGGTTTAGTCTGGATAAGGTTAAGAGGTTAACTGCTGTCTTGTAGTCCTTAAGGGAGCCAGGACTATAAAAAAGATGGAACCAGACACTTAGAGGTGCAGAAAAAGCATTGGAGTCAGCTACACAGAGAATCTGCAGTGTCCTCATCCTTGGCAAAGGTGAAGCTTGTCTGGACAAGGTCCAGAATAGCATGATGTATCTTCAGAGCTAGCCCTGCTTTGAGAAGGAGGTTTGACAGGATGGATGGACCTCTAGAATTCATCTAAAATTTTTCTTGTTTACAGTCTTCATATAGCAGGTAGATGGAGTAATAAGCAGTTCTGCTTATTAATGAAACTAGATAAATTTTTGTGGAAGATATTTTATAAAATTACCTAGTTGGGTGACATAATTTTTTTAACATTATCAGAACCCAGAATAAAATGGATATTTTGTTCTGGATTTTATTCCAACTTTTATTGTTACCGTTTCAGTTAGTTGAATTTAAGCCAAACTTGTCCTGAAACATGTTGCAAAAGAGCGTGATAGGCATATAACTTGTATTTGCCAGGTACCAAGCAGAAATTAGAGTCTCTTAGCTTTGCTCACATTTCCATCACTGAGAAAAGGAGTTTAGGTTTCTTTTCAATTCCATGTTTCAGAGAAGGAAAAATCTTGTTATCTGTGAAGCCTCCACACTCTTTCTGGATATTTTTTTCTTAGAACTGATAGAAACTGAGAAGTGCATGCAGCAGTTACTTGTGTGGGGAAAAAGCTGACATTTGCACAACCAGGGGAGGGTTGCATGATCATGGTGTTGCCTTAGAAAGTGGGCTAAAACAGAACATGAATGTCAACCTTGGAAAGATGGGAGTAGGTTGGAGGAACATGTGTTTTGCTGATGCTTCTGTTATTTCAAGCAGCTCTGCTGTAGCTACACTTAACAGATCTTTGCTGGCAAAATGTCCCGGTGTAAGGTTGTGGGCAAACAAAGCTCTTCACTGCAACACTTTTGAGGTATGAAGAAGCTGTTTTCTGGTAGTTTCATGTATATGTGGAGAAGTTTTGCAAATTGAGAAAGCTGGTTCCTGGGAGTAAATAGTTCTTATGACAAATAGTTCTGCGGGTGCAAAGTTGACATGGGGTGAAAAAGACAATGTAGATGGAGAGGAGGAAGACAGGAGCTGTGCTATAGGAAATGATGCAAATCCATTCAGTCCAGCACAGTTTGAACTGCTGATGTACACTGTGAGTCAGAGCTGTATATCTATCTACATAGCAGCAGTAGGTACCTCTAAAACTTCCCTCATTTTTTGTTTCTAGAAAGGCACTGTTAGCTAATGTTCCCACCATGGGCAAGGATCACTGCGTGCATTTCTGCTAGGCATAATCTTCATGGTCACCTGAATGAGCCATCATCATCTTTCTTGGCTGGAAGCTTTGCTTGTGTAACTTACAGGTTCAAGCCTGACCTTGTGGCTCTGGCAACCATAAGGAAGTAAAGCCACCCTGCCACTGTGTACTCTTCATGGGAGATGGAAGCAAACAGTAGTGGCACAAGGGACAGCTAAACATAGCTGGCTCAGCTGTAGCATGTCTATGCAGCCAGTCAAGACTTGGAGGAGATCATTGAAGTCTGCCGCACAGAAGGAGCAAATGCAATAATATAAATCTAGCTGATGATTGTCAGCTAAATTCTACAGCAAATCTCAGGTAGTAGGAGTTGGGTACAAAGAAAATGATTGCAACTGCACTGACAACCTCATCTCAGAGGAGATAGCTTTTATTGGGGTGTGATATTTACTGCATTTAGGACAAACGCATAGCAGATGCTTTCTTTCGTAGTGTGGCATAGTCCGACAAAAGTTGTCAGTTTTTTTCAACAATAAAGAAAGCTATCATTGCTATGATAAATTTCAAAATAGTTAAATTTTTCTGCATTTCTTTATATGTTTTTATTCTTCTGTCCAGAAAGTTAGGAAAGTCTGATTTTTTTCAAAATTCTCTCCCTGCCAAAAAAATATTTGTTCCCCTTCATTATCAAAATACTCTTTTTTTTCTTTTCCTCTCAGGTGGCCATTTTTGGAAGCTGTCTTCAGTTCCGTATTTTGGCAGTCAGTGTGGTAGACTTGAATTCCTTCACATAAAGCAGACTTTGCCTTTGTTCACTGCTTGTGATTTTTGTCCCAACCCCTCTACTCCCTGAAGAAAATCAACCCCAAAACCTCTGTTCCTTGTGAAATGTTTAATAGTCCTGACAAAGAATCTTGAATTTGCCGCTCTGGACAATGAAAGTATTTAAAGTTTCAGACTTAAATGATACAGAAAATATTTCTGACTTAAAATTGAATACCTTCTAATTAGAATTGAATGACTGTTAGATTAGTGCTAATGTTTCTGGTTTTTGGTTTGTTGGTTTTTTTTAAGAATGGCTTTTTAATTATATAAAATGACAAATTTGTTTGGTAAATATATTAGCTGATTTTGGAAGTCAGGTATTTCATTCTACAAGGCACTGAATTGTTGCACAATGAGTATGCACACACTGTAGTCTGTGCTGAGTGACAGCAAACAGAATCCTCACAGACACTGTTTTACTTGGAATAACTTCAGCTTTAAGAAAATCAAAGAACAGATAAGGTTGCTAAGTGACAGCAAAATATTTATCCGTTATTTAGAAAATCAAACTGGTTTATGCAATGTGTAGTAAAGGACAGCATATATTGAGTGCAACCCACATGCTGTATAAGACCATTATTTTACACAATGAAGACCTCCATAATTCAGCACAGTAACCACAGCTATGATCTCTTAGTACTGAGATTCTCTAATAGTATTTATTTGGTCTTCTTCCTCAGTAGAAAATCAAGTAATTTGCTATAAATGAACACTCTCTGTCTCTGCTCTGAAACCCAAGTAATAATCTTGTGTAGGCAGATACTGGAAGAGGAGGCAGGGTGGTGGGGGCAAAGGAGGGGAAATGGAGTGAGAATTGCTGTTTATAACAGGCTGTTTGTTTTGAAGGCTTATTCTCATCACTGATGCTGACGTGAAGCTTATTAACAGCCAATGATGTGGCAGGGGCATTTTGTTTTTTTCTAGAGAGGATAGTGATGGCTTTAGCCTAAGGCTCTGTGCCTTGTCCTTGGCTCCTAGAGGAAGTGTCCTAGAGTCAGGCCCTCCTGATAAAGCCCTCTCTATCACCATGGGTGGTGTTGGGAAGCTGGGGTTACAGAAGAGTTTGTCTGAGATGAAGACTTGGGTGGCTCTTAAGCCTTGCTCAGCAGTAGAGTGAGAGTTGTTTCAGCTGTTGTTAGATGCTGTCCTGCCATTTCTGAAGCTCATTTGGGAAGAGGAAAGCTCCCTATGATGGGCTGACCAGTACCCCTGCACTGCTGAGCTGGGAGACCATATAGAGGAGCCACAGGGAGGAAGGCACTGAGCTTGACATCCTGATGTGCAAGTGGACCTGATAAATGT
Organism: Actenoides lindsayi; assembly: GCA_025331215.1. Taxonomy (NCBI): domain Eukaryota; kingdom Metazoa; phylum Chordata; class Aves; order Coraciiformes; family Alcedinidae; genus Actenoides; species Actenoides lindsayi. Next base: position 47,841 of record WTSP01024147.1, on the reverse strand, counting down.
GTAGGGCCTTGAACACATGCTGTATTTGAATTGCTAGGAAGTTATTATAGTGTCACCATAAATGTGTTGACCTGTTACATTGTCCAGCTTTGGTTCTGGGTGAGGGTGTGGACAAATGGGACAAATTATCCTGTAGCAAAACTCAATTCATGCCATCAGAAAGTTAGTCCTTGGTATAATTTTCACTATTTATTTTTTTTCCCTCCTTTTTTGTTTTTTCCTTGGCGGTGAGCCTGTCAGGACAAGAAATAAAGTTATGGTCAAAGAAGTGTGTGAGAAGTTGGATGGAAAAGGATTTATTGGTATTTTTCTTTCTGTTCATACAGGAGATGCAAATTTATCTCCTGACTGAAATGGAATGGAGAGAGAGCTGTTTGAGAGAATGTTTATCAAGTTGTTTCTTTTGCCACTCTGCTCTCAAAACTTACAGTTTTGGCTAAAGTTGTCCTAAAGCAGCTGCTGCTGTGGAAGGCATTGGACAAATGGCATAGCTTTGTAACAGCAAAGCTTCTTGTTGTTACAAAGTGTTCAGGGACTTAAGTCATGTTGGGTGCTGCAGATTACATACATTGCAGTTGAGAATTCAGCGAATGGCTCTTTGGTTGCCTCCTCACTGCCCCTTTCTTTTTGTAGTCTGCATAACAAGTATTTTACCTAGCTCTATCTATAATTGCACTCATCAGCTCCTGATACTTTGCTAAAATACCCAAACGGTCTGAGAAAGGGTAACCTCAACACTAGAGTGTAGGAGTAGAGAAGTAATGGTGTTGTTAAGGTCAGAGGATTATTAATGTTTGCACAGATCCCAGCTCTGAGTGTGAAGATGTGCAACCTGCCAATCTTTCTTTGCTGTATTTCTAAAATTGCCACAAGGTGGCAATGGTTCAGAACATTATTCCTTCAGTACTCCTAGCTCTTTGGCTTCCTGCTCTTGTGGGGAATAGGGTCAGCCGCAGGCTGTGGTTGTGAGAGTGGTGCTCAGAGGCATGGGGGCAAGAAGCTGGTTGTGGCCAACACAGAGGCCACATTTTCATCTTTTCAATTTTAAAGGCAAAAATTTTGTAGAGGACAATTGTCCTGTAACTCTGTGAGTTACATCTTTGCCAGCTGCTGTTTAGGCCAGTAGTGAGCAGCTCTGTGTACTTAGGCAGTGAGAAGCAGATGAAAATGCTCTAAATCTAGCATCAAACTCTGTGAAGCTGGGTTGGTTTTTTTTCCCTCCTTTCTTTCAAAGAGAAGATAAGCAGTATTACTGTTAGAAATGCATACATGCTTCATTTTTCCTTCAAAATGTTGGAGTTTATTATTTAATGAAGTAAACCCGGTGACATTGGAACAACTCCCTAAACTGCCAGATCTCTTTCGAATGCAACTTCTTATGAAAAAAAGAGTTTCAACTCTGTGTAAAATTCCTTTATTTAAATTGTTTAAAGATACGACCAGAGCTGGAACAGAAATGCCAATAGGTTTTCATACTCAGGTTTCATTTTAGAAGAGAAAAAGCCAATCTTTAAACTAGTGCTCAAAGAAGAATATATTTGGATATATAAGACTTCTTTGAAATATTAAATGCAAGGTGAGAATTTTTTTTTAATAGCGAAGTGCTTGAGGTTCTTTTGATACATTTATATTACCCTGTAAATTTTGAAAAGTTAAATTACTACTGCAACTTGAAAAAAGTTGTTCTTAATTTTATTAAACAGCTCTTTGAGAAGATTATTCTATCTTGAATATTTGTTTTCATTCTTTAATAGTCTACTAAAGTTAGCAAACATAACGTAAAATAAAGTTACCTGTTGTGAAAGGTACAGAGATGGAAGGAAAATTTCTTTCTGTTGCATGGCTGCATTAAAGGAAAAGAAAATTTGAGGGTAGTTCATCATAGTCCCATAGAATGGTTTGTTTTGAAGGGACCTTTAAAGGTTGTCTAGTCCAGCCCCCTCCATTGAGCAGGGACATTTTTAACTAGATCCGATTGCTCAGAGCCCCATCCGGTAGGACTTTGAACATTTCCAGAGATGGGGCTTCTACCACCTTCACTGTAAAAAAATTTCTTCCTTCTGTCTAGTCTAAATCTACCCTCTTTAGTTTAAAACCATTACCCCTTGCCCTGTTGCAACAGGCCCTGCTAAAATGACTGTCTACATCTTTCTTATAGGCCTCCTTTATGTACTGGAGGGTCACATTAAGGTCTCCCTGCAGCCCTTTCTTCTCCTGGCTGAACAACCCTGACTCTCTCAGCCTTTCTTCACAGGAGAGGTGTTCCAGCCCTCTGATAATTTTTGTGGCCCTCCTCTGGACCCAGGTCCGTGCCTTTCCTGTTCCAAGGGCTCCAGAGCTGGACACATTACTCCAACTGGGATCTCGCCAAAGTGGAGTAGAAGGTGACAATCACTTCCCTCAACCTGATGGCCACACTTCTTTTGATGCAGCCCAGGGTATGGCTGGCCTTCTGGGCTGCAAATGCATATTAACAGGTCATGTTTAATCTTGTTTTCCTTTAAAGTAGTCTTTGCTTATCTTCAGTTATTCTGCAGAACGCAATCAAACATGATATTGTGAGTCACTAGAATTTAGTTATACATTCTTCTTCAAGGAAGCAGGAGTAGTTATTTATGAAGTATCACACGGAGTTACGACAACAGATTTGATACCACTGAGAGTGTGAAATCCAACTAAGCAATACAAAACTCTAGCAGGTTAATGGAAAGCAACAGAATCAGTGAGGCTTTGCTGAATGCTTCAGGTGAAATTCAGGGTTTAGTTTACATCTAGGGTACATGTAGGAATGTCAATCCTTATTTTACTTTTGCTGTTCCTGTCTATTTCTATTAGAATTAAAATGTGGGCACAGAAGCAGTGAGAGTAAAGATGTAAAGAAGTAGTAAGGGACTGAAAGTAAAGGTCTGGCCTGTATGGGTCTTACACAGAGGAAAGGAGGAAAGAGCATGTGTGGTGGAATGGTAATCCTACTGCAGAAGTATTTTGAGCTCCTTTATGTTAACTCCTACCAGAGAGAATCTAGCCAGGCTTATTGCCCTTAAATTGAAGCATTTCGCTTGGGATTCTGTTTATACATGATGTCCTTGTCTCTTGTTCCTTGTTAACCAAGATGGACAGCTTCAAAGCTAGACCAGACTTGGATAGGCAGAATTGTTTGGTAGTGCCCAAGAGTTAATGTCCTGTACAGACCCATTTTTCTCTCTTTCTGTTATTATGGCTTTCTAATGCAATTAGACTTCCCTTTTTTCCTCCTCATTTCTAAGCTACTACTTTTACTGTTGCTTTTCTTTTGTTTCATTTTTAAGGACAGGTGGACACAAATTGAAGACTGTTAATGAATCCATTAAAAATGACCAACGGGGGGGGAGGGGGGGGAGAAAATTCCCTTGTATAGTCAATACTCTGACAAAAAAAATCCCAGAGGACCTGTATGCTACAGCAGACCAAATTATTCTGTGTCTTTACAACTAACACAGCTGTGTCTGTATAGGACAGTACTTGGGACCTATAAAATAGATTTCAGAACATCCTCAGCACAAGGTGTATCTTTTCATATTTTCCATTGGTATTAGTATAACCTAAATTTTAGTTTTTCAGGAGAACATTATTTCCCTATATATTTTGCACTAAAACATAAGTAATTTAAGAAAAGTACAGTAATCCTAAGATGCCACTCAACCCTTAGAACTACTTACTACCTGACGCAGTGAATATGAAAGCCATATATAAGTATTTTAAAGGCATCTTAGTTTGCTGAACTATGATGATTAGAAATGAAGAAGTCAGAATTAAATTTATATTTCATTGCCTTATTCATAATGTTTTTGTTTGATATGTGGGTAATAGACAAGCAAATCACCTAAAGAATGAAGTTTGCAAGCATGAAAACACATTTCCATAATTGCCTTGGCAGGAAGCCCATGTGTTCTTGTGGCAGAGCTGTGAATATTCCATGGGATGAAGGAGCTGCTTGCACAGCAGTGGTGCACCATCTGTGGGAGTACTCAACTCTTTTTAAAAGTCCCCTAAGAGAACAAGTGTGTGCTGGAAAAAAAACCCAACAAAACAACAAACCTCAAACCATCCTTAGTGATTTGCATTTTCCAGTATCTCAACTTGTCCAATATCTTTAGAAAATGAGAGAAGAATCAGGGGAATTGAATAAAGGGTAAGACCTCTCCTGCATATCTGGGAATAAAGTTTGATTTCTGCTAGAAACAGCAAACCTTTGCGGTGCAGGTTCTGTGAGGGGAATGGGTGTCTGGCAGGCAGGTGAATAGATGCCAGTTCTGGTGCATGGGCAGACATAATACAAATATTTCTCCTATTTAACTAGCATTGGCACAGGCTGGCAATCTGTCCATGTTGGGCTGATTCTCTCAAGAACTCACATAGGAAATTTTTCCAAGTGACAGCAACCTCTGTTGAAGTTGTACTTGCCTCAGTGGGAGGCCTTTTCTTTTGTAGGGGTATCTTGAGGTTTGTTCTGTATTGCTAATAGTTTTGTTAAGATGAGGAACAGAATTATGTATTTTTAAGTAACTTGGATTCTTTTCAAAGGCATAGTTCTTTGGCTTTGAATTGCCAACTGCCTATATTTCACCATTCTTCAGAGCATTTCTTATACCAAGTATTTATATTGCATATATAGTATTGTTTCCTGTGAAAACAGGACAGGTTTCAGGTTTGCATTCAATTTGGAGAGAGTTTTGCAGTAAATGTTTCATAGAACCACATGACTTGATAAACTTAGCAAACTTTATGTAGGATGAAAATCCTCTTTCGATATGAAGGAAATAGAGATTGTCCATGGTAGGCACATTATCGGGTGTTGTGGTTTGAGTCCACCCAGCTGGCAACAATGCAACCACTCAGCTGCTTGCTCACTCCTATCACCTTCTGGTGGGGTGGGAAGAAAAAATACAAGAGCCTTGAGGATCAAGGACAGGGAAGTGCTCAGTAACCAATTATGGCCATGGGCAAAAGACAGACTCAACTTGGGAAACAAAATCAGTTTAATTTAAACAAAAACACCATCAGTTGAATCAGAGTAGGACAATAATAAGTACAACCGGACCCCACCTCTCCTTTGTTCCCAAGCCCAGTTCTGCTACCTTCTCCTCTGCAGCAGTGCAGAGGGGCAGAGAATGGGGGTTGTGGGCAGTCCCAGTCCATTCCGTGTTGTCACTGCCATTCCCTCCCCCTCAGGGGGATAAGTCCTCACAGTCCTCCCCTTTGGCAACGTGGTGTCGTTCCCATGGAAGACAGTCCTCCACAGACTTCTCCAACTGGCGTGGTACTCTTCTGCTAGCTGTGATCCTCCCGGTGACAGACTGCTCCAGTGCAGGCTTCCCTCAGAGTCATAGTGTCCTTCACAATCTGTCACCTGCTCCAATGTGGAGTCCTCCAAGGGCTGCATATGGGATTTTTCTCCACCATTGATCTCTAAGGGTGGCAAGGGCTCAGCCTGCCATCTCCCCATGGGCTGGAGGGGAATGGCTGCTCCAGCATGACTCCTGCACTCCTTCCTCACTGACCTGGGTGTCTGCATGGTTCTCTCTTTCTCTTGTCTCAGTCTTCACCAAAACAAAAAGAGCTCATAGAACCAAAGGAAGTTGCCCAACAGGTTTCCTATCAAGTATGTTATCGCAGTATGTTATTGGCTTGACCTTGGCCAGAGATGGTTGCAAACTGGAGCCAGGGGAGCTTCTCAAAGCTTCTTACAGGAGCCACACCTGCCCTGCTACCAAATGCCCCCCAGGCATAAACCCAACACATCAAGATGGTATGGCTTCAAAGTGTCAACACTAGAGACCTGAACACCTAAGGTCACCATACTTCCTGTAGATGCCAAAAAGTTCTGTTAGAAATGATGCAGTTGGGGTAGTGTTGTTTGTTGCAGGTTATCCATTAAAAATACAACTTCACGTTGTCTGGAAAAATATTTTCAATTTCTGACTATACATTTGTTTATTTGTTTATTTTTAAGTAAGAAAAATACAAGAAGGATGAAAAAATTTGCAGTCAATTGTGTTTGAATTTTTTAATGTTTAAAGTTCAGGAATACTCACTGGAATAAAGGCTTTACAAGAGTTCTTAAGTTCTAGCAAAGCAATACAACTACTTTTAAATGTTGCTTTGTTGTATTAATATGTTAGCGGCAGTCTCCTTTGATGCAACATTCTAACTTCTCACAGATTTGATAAGGATAAGTATCTTCCTAAGTATTTCAAGAGTTGATAGGAACCTTGGCAAAAGGCCAATGTCTGGATCCCTGGAGAGCTTTCAGATTTTGCTTTTCTCCCATAACGTTCAGCTTTGATAAAAATAGGTTGATTGCAAGCTTTGATCATGTAATGTTCTCTACTATGAGTCTGTTTTCAAAATGCACTCAACTTTGATATGAAGCCCATCAAATATAATTTGGTATCAGTCTTGGATCCTCATGGTTGCTGTTCCCCAAGATTAGTTGTTTCATGTCATTCATAGTGGTATAACATCAATGACTAGAAATCCATTTTCTTTATAGGGAGCATGTTTCATCATGCATGAAAACATTTCATGTTTTTGAGCAACCTGGTCTAGTGGGAAGTGCCCCTGCCTATGGCAGTGGGTTTGGAACTAGATGATCTTTAAGGTCCCTTCCAACCCAAAACATTCTATGATTCATCCATTCTCTTCACAGTGTGCAATGGTAGTTCCTATGTTACCCCCCAAAAATTGAGGCATTTTGGTTGCTTTTCACTTATTTGAAGGCTGAAAATAATGAAAATATTTGAAGACTGGAGCTAAGAGCTAAGTTCTATTAGCTGGTGCTGCTGGTACGGAGAAGGTCAGCTTATGCATATAAAATACTGCTTCAAAGAAGTATCCTTCTTATACTTAACCTGTACCATTCTGAAGATAAGAGGGAAAAGAGTAGAGGTGTAGTTGCATGCTGAGTGTGTGCATGACTTGCTGCAGCAACCTGGCTTGCTCAGGTGGGACTCTGAAGAACTTCCCTGTTCACACCTTCCATGTGTGTATAGTCTAGCATGCTTTTACTTTGATGAGAACTATATTTATTTTTGTTCTCTTCTCTCTTCTTTTTTCTTGTATAGCTCAATAAACAGCAGCTTCAGATACTGAAGGAACGTTTCCAGGCCTTTTTGAATGGGGAAACACAAATTGTAGCAGATGAAGCATTTTGCAATGCTGTGCGAAGTTACTACGAGGTAAGTTACGTGCTTTGTTTTCTGTATTGTTTAAAAAATACATAGGATCTCTTTTAAAGCAGATGCAAGGAAGGGAATTTTAAGTTTCAAAGGCTGTGAACTTCCAGAATTTCCAGAATCAGGTTCCTCCTACTCCAGTTTTGCTGTTTTAAAATTTGAAATCCACTGCCTGGGCACAGGAGATAAACTGAACTGGAAAATATCCACCCCTGAAGAAGGAGAAGAAAAAACCCAACATTAAAAACCCCTGGTGCTAAAAGTCTTTTTAGCAACGTTTGATACCACTAAGCACTGCTATCTTTATCTCCTCATGTTTAAGTTACCTCTTTTAATCAGTGCTTCAGTTGTAAGTTGTATGTCTTTTTTAGTTAGATTTTTAGTTACTGTGCAGTTTTTTGGAGAGGAGCTGCCTGTTCTTTTCACAAAGAAGAGATGCAGCTTTCCATGCAGCTGGGACATCCCTCAGGTTTTGCTGTGACCTCTCAGGCATATTCAGTGCCTATAGGCACCTGTGCAGCCCTTTAAATGTGGTTTCAATTGCCTAAGGGACAGGACTCATTCCAAACTAAGAGGACAGTTCACTGTCCTTTTTGTAACATCAGCAGCATATGACTAGAGAATTTATTTCTTATTCTTAGCAAATGGTGCTGTGTATTCCTTTTCTCTCATCTAACTTCAGACTTCCTCAATGAATCACAAGGGCTCTATGTTAAACTTCTATTTCTTTTAAAGGTTCTTCCTCCATATTTCCCTCTACCACTTCTTTTTTTTCAAACCTTTTATTTTTTATATATTATTTGTCCGTTTTCTCAGTCAGCTCGTCTTTGCTGGTGAATCAGATATTCAGGGAGAAGAGGATGTGCCTTTGTCCTATCTTGGTTTTATCTACATGAAAGTATGTTGCACAAAAAAACCCCACAATAAACAGGTGTGGACAAATGGTTTCCCTGTTGTAGAAAAATTTAAGAACTCAGTGTTGAGTTTCTTCAGTCACACTCTGATCAGTGCTCAGTACTGTTGCACTCGAAAGGAAGGAAATTTCATAAAAACACTTCTGAAGGACGGGGATGGGTCTACAGGTAAAACAAGAGGATATGAACTTTCACAAGGTACTAGGTTGGGCTACAAGAACAGTACAGATAATTGTTAGAAAGTAATTCTTCTTTCCCATGTCACTGATGAAGAAGTTAAGACTGAGAGGAAGGACCGTTTGGAAGATGGTAGAGGTCAGGGCTGAGCTACTTAGCTGCCCAGCAGTAGGTTTCAGAGGAGTGGGATTTCTTAAGATGGTGAATGTGGCGTAGCATTGAAAAGGACGTAATGTTTATGGTTCTTTCCTTCATCAAGTTGTGTAAGAATCTTGTTGTGTTAGAGGAGGTAGCCTGCCCTTTGGGAAGTATGTGATAGTGAATAAAAATTATTTTAAAATTAATGCCTCAACAGTAACTGTCCTGTTAAGATTTACTTTGTGTCTTTTGTTAATAAGATATTTTGGATGCATCAAGAACTATATTTTTCAACATACCTGCTGTTGCAATGAAAGGCTATTATCGTAATCTAAGATAGCCCTATAAAATGGAAGACTCAAATTCTCTAGCTATTTACAGTCATTCACCACTTCAAATTAAATGTACCAATGTTCTAGCTATCCAGTTTCAAACAGAGGATTCTAGAGATCTTGGCATTGCTGTCAAGGCTATAATGACACTGTGGGCTAGTGGGATCTTCATCCTGTGTTAATACACTGTGAGCTCATCTATCAGCTGTAATTTGGTTCTTCAGTTTGGTTTTTTTGTTAATCCCGCCCCCCTGGTTCCATTTTCCATTCTTTCCAGAGATTTCCTTCCAGACTTGCACAGCCTTTTCCAATTGTGCAGTTTTGAGTCAGCATCTGCCAGTCATTTTTAATTTCACTTCAGGTTTGTAGTAGATAGTCCTCAGTATGCAATATTAGGTTTAATGAACATTGCAGCAGTGAAATCCAGCTGGAGACCTAGTTTGAGCTACTGCTCCTCTTCAGTGCATTTTAATCAAATTCTATGCATCTAACCACATATTCTCATATCATCACTTACATGTGTCTCTTGTGCCTTTTTCTTTTGCTTTGTTACCCATTTGTTGAAAATATTCATCTCTATTGCTTCTTCGTGTGTTCTGTGGATGCTGTGCTCTGATGCTTTCTTATCTCCCGTGTCTTCAACATGTGGTCCATCATGTCTCCTGTTTGATGACGTTTGTTAGTAATTTGAATTGTGGACATCGTGCTTGTTCTATTATAAGCATCTCATAAACTTCAGTGTTAATTTCCTTGTACTGTAGTTTCTGAGATACAGTTCAATTTTATCTGACACGGAAGGAAACAAATATGTGGTCTGCACAGTAATTATTTCACTCTGAAAATGATTAATTTGCCTTTAATCTTATGCAGTAGTTGTGGTTTGGGACTTATTATAATATTGCTGGCAATGCCAGAGTTTTCTCACTACTCTAGCTGATTTTTCCATACCCAACTCTTTAACTTTTCATGTGAAAGAAAAAGCTTGTTTTGGGCATGTGACATAAATCCAGTATCATTAACTGCAGGTATTTTGAGTCACTAAACCTGTCTCTTAATTACTGGGTTTGTTCAGAATTCATCCTCTTAAGAATGTAAGTCCCAAGGATTTAGAACTTGCTAGAGCTCAGTTTTTGATTTACTTTTCTAGAAATATTTGCTGAAAGAGAAGTTTGTTTACTAAATAAATAAAAATGAGCTTCAGCATCAGTTTCACTGTGTTGTAGAAGAGTCATGGTCCTGTGTCTGGACTAGTTGGGAGGGCTTACTGGTCAATTCTGTTGCTATATCACCCGGCATTATGTCTTTTCTTATGCTGCTGTGGGTTTTAAGACTTTCTGTTAATATTCTGGCATTGTTATTGATTTATCTTAAAAATATAATAGGAAAAAAATATAATAGGAAAAGTTACATAAACTCCTCTTTAATTCAGAAATGGTTAGTTTTGTGTTCTGTGTAATCTCACCCTAGCTAGCAACCTACCACACTTCCTGAAAGTCTCACTGAAATTTGGCATGATTGATTTTATTTTTTTTTATACATATAATTAAGATTGTCTTGAGGAATTATTTCCTCTTTGATCCAAGTTTTAAAGAAGGTATGGAAATGTTTACAGTACTTTTTCTGTAATCATTCTCTCATAATTAGCACAGGATTATTTTTTTTTTTGTGGAAAATTCCATTACAGACATTGAGCCAGATTCTAATCAGTAGAATATTAAAGTTGGTGATGCTTTTTTGGATACAGGGAAAAATTCAATCACATGGCAATTTATTATGTGTAATTATATTGGACACACTGTTAAGTGTAAAATTAAGTGAGAAAGTGACTTATGAAATAAGGTCTTTCTTGGCATATTTCAACCCAGTTTCTTAAAGTTATCAGTAAAATAGTAGTCTTTGATTCATCAATTCTTGCATGGTCTTTCATGGAGGTTGGAAAATGCACTTCTGCAGAGCCCTAAGAGGTTCATTCACCGCCTTTAATATATATATCTATGAAAGTTACCTTTAATAGCTATGTATATACCTTGGGCTACACTCACATTGCTTATTCTTTAGTCTTGAATTTATGCAGTCTTCCCTATGAGTAAAATGGGTACAAAGAACTGTAATGACTGAAACACCATGAAAGCTTTTTCAGTATTGTAATGACGTCAGGTTCTCAGGTTTTCAACTCTGCTTAAAGCATTCTGAAGCTGCAACAAGTTTGGTGTACTGGTTTTTTTTTCCTGTTTTTCTTGCCGCTTCGTTTTAAATATGTGGTCCTGAGCCATAATTACTGCATACTGCTTAGATCTGAATGTTAAATGCAGGATCTGTAGCAGTTAGCACTATGAGAGGTTTTCAGAATTTAAAATCAGACTTACTTTGACTGTACCAGTTTGTCTGTGATACAGAGATTTTATTTAACTTAAATTTTATTTCACATCATGTGTTGTAGTCCTTGACAAATTAAATTGTTTTCTGCCACAGTCAAGCAATAGGAATGAGCTGAGGTATGACCAGTAGTAAAAACTGATGAGGCAGGAGATTCGTGTTCAAACTTGGCTAATGGATTGGCACTGCCTGGCTGGGGGGAGGGTTTAGAGGGTTTTAAAAAAAACGAAAGTGAACTATACGTAAACAGCCCTGTCCAACGTGACATCACTTCCAGTGATGAGGCACCCACAACTTCTCTGGCCAACCTCTTCCAGTAATTCACCACCCTTATTATAAAACTTAATTTCTTATATCAAATCCAAATCTACCCTCTACAGCTTTCTGAGTGGTAAGAGAAACCCCTTCCTTTCTTCTTCCCTTCTTCCCTTCTTCCCTTCCCCTTTCCCTTTCCTTCCCTCTCCACAGTGGGCGTCGCTGACACCTTGCAGCTTTTGCAGTAAGTAGAACAAGTGTCCTACAAATACCTTTCTCTTTTGGAGTCAAATCCTGAAGTGCCAACACAAGCCTTTGCAGATAACCTGTTGGCAAGGAGGGAGCAGGGCATAACCCTGGGAGCATGTTGCTGGTTAGATGTGCACCAGTGTCTATAGGCACACCTCTCTTAAACCTGACCTAGCTGCATTGGTCAGTCTTTGCCCACGTAGCCTGCCTTCCCTCCCCTCTTAAGGATGGGGACACGTTCCTTCCCTGTGCTGTGGTGGCATGCAGAAGGGTTTCCTGATGTGAGGTTTGGCAGATTGTTGAGGTGGTCATGGGGTGACTCAAGGGCAGCCAACCCCAGTCTTGGTTGATACTGGGCTGCTAAGGAGTTCTGTGTTAATATTGTTCTGTTAAGGAGCAAGTATTAAGTTCTACAGGGACTGAGAATGGAAGAAAACTATGTAAATGATCCTGTGAATATCCGCCAGTGTAGATTTACTATTGTAATATCACTGTTTCTTTGTTTTGATCAAATCTGTGTGAGCATTTACAGGCATCCTGAAAATATTTTCCTTCCCTTAAGGCAGAGCAGTTGTTTGGCCAAGCATACACTAGTGTGACAAAAACATTGATTATTTCTTGCACATATCCTTAGAAAAGGATCGGTTGTGTTTATTGGAGCTTTTTTATGTGGAGACATTCAGATGTTGGGTTATACTGAAAAAAGTTAAAGTATTTCTGTAGAGGAAGCAGTGAAGCAATGATGCTATTTCTTCCTGTAATTATGGAAAAATTAGTCTGAAGGTTTTTTACATGGAAGTGAGGGGAACTTCCGTGAATTGATCAGGTTGCAGAAAGGAACTAGCTTTCTGGACTCAGAGGTGTTTTGGTTGCTTTTATGGCTTGTTTTTTAATATCAGCTCGTTTAGGTACACAGTTTCTATTCAAGGCAGCAAAAGACACAGTTGATCCTGATGAATACTTCAGGGATGAAGATGACACCTAAGGGAGCTAAAAAGCAATTTTTAGAATCAAAACATAGTACACACAAAATAAATACGAATTAAATGTTGGAATGTTCTGTTTTGATATTATTGAAGCAAAATAGGGAAATCAGTAAATTAAACATTTATTTAAATACATTAGGATAACAGTTGTAGAAGTTAACAGGGTTTCAGGGCATAAATTCACTGGTTTCTGTTTTCATTTTTCTCAAAAGTCATAATTGGCATACATATGTATTTGGTGATGGAGGATTTTTGTTCTGTTCACATCCTCTTCAAAAACCTGAATAATAGGCCAGCTTGGGATATATTGTGGATACAGTCTCATTTGGATAAGCTGTTTCAACAGAATGTTTTCTTACATTAACTTTAGGATAATCATGTGTTTTGCTTTGTAAGGGAGCCTTTCAACAACAAGTGTGTTTAAAGTTGCAATTGCCAGCACTTACACAGTTTCCTTCCAGTTGCTTTAAAATGTTGGCAGACTGGAGGTCAGCTTAATATTGGCATGGGGGCTGTTATTTTAGAGGTCTGGTTTAGGCCATTTCTATTTGAAAAGCTTCATAAAAATGTTTTTTGGCCATCTCCAAGAAAGAGGCGTAACAAAGGTTTATCTAGGTCACTCGTTTCATTGCAGAAGCTCTAATGTCTTCAATGCTTTGGATCAGCAACCACAATTTGGCGTGTAATGGAGATTGCCTTAGTGTTAGCAGTCTAATTATTTTCCTCAAAGAAGCAAGGGTGAGATAAGACACAACAAATTAAAATGTGCTGAACATGATCTAGACCTCTTCTGTGCTAAGGAGAGACCTGATGAGAGTTGAATTGCAGGCTTTGCCATGCACAGCTTTCTAGTGAGTGTTGTTGTAGGGGTCTTGCCTGGAAGGTGTTAGCAGTGGTGAAATCCTAGTCTCTTTTTTTACAAATAGCTACATGTAACTATATTCTTTGCTTTTGCAAAGACCGGATATCCCATTTCACTTCCACCTGTATGGTGCCAGAGAAGCAAAGCATTTTGCTGTGTACCTGTGCAGAAAGTAATTGCTAATTTTTGAAACGGTCTATCCAGTTTCTTTGGACACAGATTATTTGTGGATTATCTTTGTTAATTTGACTGAGGATGTCATACAGTCTCCATGTTAGCAGTACAGATGTGATTGTAGCAGATTTGTATTTCAAACTTATAAATGAGGTTGGCAGTTGACAAGTGGAGTTTAGTGCATTGCTTGTACCAATCCTTAGCTTTACCAATGGTGTGTGCTGAGAGGAAGAGAGGAAGAAATGGCTCATTGAATTTGGATGAAAAAAATTTTCCATTAATGGTATCCTTTTTGTTCATTTTGTGACCACTGTGGTAGGCCAATAGGGATACTATGTGGACCTGAACTACACTGCAGAAGTAGTTAGTGTTGTGTAGTGAGCTATGACTTTACTGTAGTAAGCATTATGGGATGTTATTTACTTGTATTAGGTAAATTCTGAATGTCTGCTAATCTGAGCAAACCAATTAGAAAACCAGGAATTGCTCAAATAGCTACACAGCAGTGAATTTGGTCTGTATTGCTTAATTATTTTTCTGCTAATCCCAGTTCTGTTTCACTTGGTCTCTAATGAAAACAAAACTTATCTGGATGTTGGTTTTGCGCAGTTAACAGTATGTTGCACTATACAAGTTTGTGTTAATTCTGTCTTCTGGGCAACTGAAAACAGTGGTGGTTTTTTCCACCTCACCTGATACTAATAAGCAATGTGACAGTTTAACAGCAGTGTTGCAGAAATCATGTGGGAGATAGTAAAATTTAATTATCAAAAAATCACTATTTGGAAGAGTTTTTCTTTCATTAGATGATCAAAGGATGACAACTCTTGATCTTTAAGTTATCTTTCCCACTGCCTTTTCCAGGCCTTAGCACAGAGCTGACCTTAAGGCCCTGGAAATGGAAATAATACTGCAAAATATTTCATTAAAGGAACTATGTTAATGCAAATGAATTTTCCATTGTGCCTTTATATTGTGTTGTCTGTGTGTTCCAGTGAGCAGTATCTCAGGGACTCTTCAAACTAATGGGTTGCAACAGGACACCTTTCTTTTTTTTTTTTTTTTTCCTCCTTTCATCAGGTAAAAAGATATTTAGCCCAATCTCTGGCTTGCTGTCCTTCTCCACAACCAGAGGGAATCATGAAGTTTCGTATTAATAGCACACTTAGTACACTTCAAGTAACTATGAATACAAGAAAAGTGAAAATTTCTACAAGATGCCTATGGACTCTGAGCCAAAGTTAGTCCAACCAGGACCATTCCTTGCTGAAATTTTCTCACGTAATTTCTTTAGGCAAGTGTTGATTAGAGATCTACTGTAGAAGGTTGCCATACTTTTCCAATTAATCATTCCACTGAATTGCAAGCAACCAATAGCTAAAGGATTTCTTTGTCTTCAAAGCAAAACAAACAAATAAAACCCAGAAACATGGCCCACCAAGCAAACAAATAGTAAAGGAGAAAACCTTCTATTTTCATGTACCATTAGACTGAATTTCTAGGTGTGGTATTTACTTGGGGTATCATTTAATTTACTCCTAAATTTCTAGATGATGGGATAAATAACATTTGTTTTCATATTTTGACTGAAACTCTCTGTTACCATTTTACTTTGTGGTAGAAGACTTTACCTGTTAAACCTTTAGAGATGTGTGACTTGTCAAAATCTTTTAAAGTAATGTTTTGGAAAGGTGGCATTTTGTTCTTACTGGTGAACTGATAATCTCCAAGTAAACCAAGCTAGAGAGTGCATGGCAGTAGGGGATAAAAAAAGGTCATCAAATGCAGGACTGAAATCCAGAAGTCTCTAAAGAAGAAGTGAGGTTTTAAATTTTCACCAATCTCTCTCAAACTCATTTCGTTTTTGTTCTGTTACTAAGTTCAAAAGATTACTACAAATTCTTATATCCTGAGAGCTGTGGAGAGAGAACACAGACAATGAGGAGATAAATGTTTTCTTAGTGATTGTTTTCAGGCTGTGATTGATCTACATTTCCCGCCATAGGGTGCTGATGAAAAAAACAAATTAGAAAACTAGATTCTTCTCAGACTTTTATTTTCTGAACTAAGCTTTTTGGTGCTGTAGAGATGGCTTTTTCTATTTCATGTTTCCTTAAAAAGGTTTTAGTTCTCTCAGAGCAAGAAAGAGGTTTCTTCAAATTTAAATCCAGGCATAAAGTTGCTAACCACCCAAGATTCTCAACATTATCGT
Source organism: Actenoides lindsayi (assembly GCA_025331215.1). Classification (NCBI taxonomy): domain Eukaryota; kingdom Metazoa; phylum Chordata; class Aves; order Coraciiformes; family Alcedinidae; genus Actenoides; species Actenoides lindsayi. The sequence goes on along the minus strand of WTSP01024147.1, from coordinate 31,952 downwards.
AAACGGAGCATACTAAGAGAAATAGATTATGCAGTCTGTTTGAGCTAGTAAATGCCTGCTTTGAGCATTGATAGTGAACAGTAACTACCTCATTAAGGAATCCATTCTTCTTTCCGCTTGGCCTTGCCATCAAATCATTTCCCCTGATTTCCTAGTTCAGTTTTTCTTATTAACTTAAGCTTATTGCTTAGCTTGCTGTTTTTTAAATGGAAATTGTACAATCTCTTTTTTTCTTTCTGTATTACCCTTTGTATAAATGGGTCTGTCTTGTGCCTCTTTAGCAATACAGAAATGCTGAGCAAGTTGCATATTCTTAATCTGTTGTAAATAATTTTATATTGGGCATTTATTATGGTCCCTCTTTGGACCTTTCACTTTTCTTTCTAAATTAAGCTTCCAGATACAGCCCCAAATCCTGGTGCGGTTCTGCTAGTTAGAACTGCTTTATGTTTTACTTCTGTAACTCCTCTCCCTCAGATAGGTGATGATCCTTACAGAAGTGACCAGCGGGGAGATGAATGTTAAGGCTGATGTAAAAGAAGGAGGATTCACACGCGACTACTGGCATAGGAAGTACCGCAAGCCTTAGATGGATGTCTGCAGGTATTTTGAGCAGGTGTCTGGGGCAGCTGTACACAGAGCTACCCTGTCTGTTGTACCTCAGTTAGCTAGTGCAGAACTATCTTCTGTCTGCTTGCCAGCACGTTGTCATGGAGGTCTACTCCAGCATTCAGAGACGAGTCCCACACAGCATGCCCGCTTGCACAGTTGCCAGTGACTGTCAAGATGATTAAAGACAGTGCTGCTGTCTAGTTAGTTGTTTGGTTGGTTTGGTTTTTTCTTCTTCTGACATGAAATAGTCCAAAGATGCAGTTCTGCATCTATATTTACATATTCATGTGGTCCTAAATATGCATATGATTTCTCTGGACATCTTTTTGTTTCTTTTCAGCGGTGATAGCAAAATACATAGTAAGATGCTCACCCATGGAATGTTACTAGGTCAGCACTTCCCAGCTGGAAAGCTGCTGCTGAGTGCTTGGGCCTTGTGAGCATTTCATACTTTTCAGTATTTTTCCCTCAGTTTGGAATGTCAGCATGCTGGTTCACAGCCTAGCATGAGAAAATAAATAAATCTCCTGGGGATAAGACTATGATATTTTTGTTACAGTTAAGTTTTCTGAGTTTGGTGTAGCTTTCCTAAAACTGGGAAAGGTTTTCCTTTGAGAGTAGCAGGTATCCTTTGTTTGTATCTGCAGTTTCACTGTGATAAATACATACCATGAAAAATATGTTATTCTGCTGATAGTATGCAGATTCTAATGCAGAAGAGCCTTCCAAGTCTAAAAGTAAGAAGTACTTTAATCAGAGATCAGATTTTATTTTCAATGAAATCCAACATTTTTTCAGATCTTTCTTCCTGACCAGCATAAAATTAGCCACAAATAAATACTTCCCTCTCTGCTTTGAATCTATTCACTTGGGAGTCTTCTGTAACTGTCGTTCAAACATTAGCAATGAAAGTAGAGTGCATTTGTTAGTTCACATATGGAGTTACAACTCTTTTATTTGGTCTTTCTTAGTTCCTTTCCTTGGTTTGTTTATGCTCAGACAATCTAGAATGCTGTGGTAGAAATCTGTGGCCAAGTGGCAAGAGTCAGTGTCCTAGTACTGTCCCTTGTCCGTTTTACTGGTTGTCTCTGAATGCGATTCAGTTTTTAACACATTCAAGAGTATTTTCTCTGCAAATAGTTAAATTAGATGGAAGCAAATTGAAACAAAGCAAAGCTAACTTATCTAGTTTTGTACCATTTTTTCTGTACTGTCATAATGAGCTGTGGCACATTTAGTGTGATCAGTAGTATTGAAATGTCCATGTCAAATCTCTTTGGCTTTACCTCTCTCATGTGATCTCTCTGCATCTTCCTTCAGGGCAGTAGTGCAGCAGTTTCTTATGTGAGATAAATCTGCAAATTAGAAAATATCCTTTATTTTTGCCAATAATTAAGAAGTAATTTTGTAATTTTAAAATCTAACCTTTTCTAATGGAAAGCAAGTTACCTTTTTACTTGGCTTTTGTGTTTGTGGTAGTTCAATAAAACTTATTGAAAACTATATAAAACTATGAAAAAACCCACACAGTCAAATCTTTCAAAAAACTTAATTGAAATAAAAGGCAATAGACAATTGCAAGTTTCCCAAACTTCATAACATTCAAGCAGCAATATTGTGCCAGAGGAAAGTCCAAGGAACTCAGTATCCTGCCTCGGATATTATGAGATCTAAGGAGATGTCTGATGAAAAATACCAGGGCAGGAGAGGCTCACACAATGACTTCCATGAGCGTTCTTCCTGATTCCAGTCATCAGGGCTCAGGGATATTGTCTCATCTGATTGGCCACCTTTCCATCATTGGTAACAGCATAAGGCAGTTAACCAGTTCTTCAATTTTCTCTTTCAACAACAGAAGAGGTTGTTATTACTGTGTTCCATCTCCTGTGCAGGCAGTCTTCTGTGTCTGGAAAATGACACTTGCATCAATTGTTAAAATGTTTCCTTTTCTCATTTCTCAGGTTTCTCAGAAGTTTGGATTTGGGGATAGGAAGAAGGGATATGGGTGAAAATTTAGATGCCCTTTAGTCTTAGTTCCAGAATCAGTTGATTTCCTTGTCCTTAACTACAGTGAAGCTGGTTTTAGTTGCTATCTATCCATTCCTTCTCTGTTTATGTTGGGAGAGAATGATGGAGTTACAGAAATTATCTTAAAATACAGTCTTATTTTCCTCTGGACAGTGGCACCCTATCTAACAACGATCCAAATGTTCAAATGTCAAAAGACCGAGTAGGCTGGTCCTTGGGGTCCCAGTAACTGCTGTAGTTTTTGTAGTTGGAGAAGTTCTTTTGAAACACAGGTTCTGATCTAAGGCTTGCAGCAGTAATTGGTGATTAATTGTAAATGATCCCTGTTGCCTTATTCCAACTCTCATCATTCTGACTGTGCTTCCTTCAGACATGCAGCAAATGCAGTAGAGAAAATTTAGAAAGTGAACAAAAAGAAGAGATGCTTTCCATTTAGCTCTATTTCTCTGTGTGCTTTGAGTTGATGGGCCTTCTGTGCCTTGCTTCGTGGCAAGGAACTCAGAGGGGAATAAGAGTGAGCCTCTGTCTCAAAGCATGCTGGGAAGCCACAGCTCCACAATGGCTGTGCAGCTCACCATGATGCTTTTATCTGTTTTCCTCTTGGACTACTGAGCACATCCATAAAGGCTCATTGGGAATTAAGATAAAGCTTTCATCTTTCAGCATGGAAGAGATTTACCACTTTTCTAATGCAACTAGCAGTGAGTACTGCTTCAGAAAGTTGATCTCTGCTAGGAATGAATTGATGAAGAAAGAAAAGTTAAAGAGTGTCCTTCCCTACTTGGGTTCTTCTTTGAGCATGTGAATCACTTTTAACTGCATTTTCCCTTCACTTCAGTGAGGGGTCAAAAAGGATGGACTACTTTCCTTTCTTATATTTTTTGCATTTCCATGAACATAACATTGAAATTAAAGATAAACTTGAATAAAGTGTTTGTACCTAAACAGAAGTCCAGCCCTTTTGTACTCTAGGTATGTCATGCAGTGTTAACTGCACTAGCAGCTCTGTACCTTCTTCTTATTAGTCATGTTCATCTTACTCTGCAGCTCAGTTGCCACTGAGATTCTTTTTTTTTCTTCCCCCCCCCACCCCCCCCCCGACCCCCCCACCCTCCACACTTCACTCCCTCCAGCCATTGCCATCTATCGTTATCCCA
>WTSP01024147.1:17309-28145 GCA_025331215.1 Actenoides lindsayi | reverse complement strand
GTGTTATTTTCTCATGTCGCTCTTACTCTCCACCTCTGTGCCGCCGGACATTTTTTTTTTTTCTCCCCCCCCCCCCCCCCCTTCATGACAGCTACACCAGCAGATCTTTTTGTCTGAAGGATTTTCAAATGTACAGAGCTGCCTGGCTAAAACCAAACCTTTGTCACTTGCTAACAACACATTCTGTTGGCATGTGATGCTTCAGATAAGGTACAGGAAAGCTTATCATTTGCCTGTATCATCTGTGTGAATACCAAAATCTGCTGTAAATCCCTCTCCCTCTTCCGCTGTCTCCTCAAATGCAGTACCACTGTCAGGAACCACTTCTCACCTGAACCTAAAAGACTCTTCCAACTGCAGAAGAGTTCTTGATGCCGCAGTTATACTATTACTAATGTATAGCAAAGTTCAACACTGGTGTTGAACTTCAAAAGTAAGACTGAAAGGAAGGACAGAGCCAAGACCACACCGATCACAGGCTCTGAAGAGAAGATTAATAAGAGTCCAAGATGAGTCATAATCCTTACAGGAGTAGAGAGCTTATCACTGTTAGACTGAGCTTTAAACATACAGGACTTGTGGAAGTGGCCATTGGCCCAGATAGATATGGATGCTGAATTGCCTTTTTGTGAATACTTCTGAAACAAGAGTTGAGATGCCATGAGAGTTGAGGTGCTACATGAAAAGTACTGCCCTCTCCTGGAAGGATGCCTTGTTTCCAGAATTAAGGAAGGATAACTCATCTATATTTTGATGATGAACCCAGAATGAGTTTGTGGCGTTTGCTCCCTTAGCAATATCACATAAATGAGTCTGAGAACTGCAAGGGGGCTGCTATCCTTCTGATGTGCCAGCCTGATCATCAGGACCCAGCATGTGTGCAGCTTCTATCTAATTGCATTCTGTAGGTCTGCAAAGAGGAGATGGAATCATCTGCCTGCATTACAAGACAGGCTGATGATGCAGACGTAGTACTTCTGTAACCAAAAAATGCAGCAAGAGAGAAAAAACTTAGGTGTGAGAGTTGTCATAACCATTTTAAGATAGCCTGTGGAAGAAAATATGACTCCTTTGAATAGGAGTCACAGAGAAGTTTCCAAATAGTTGAGGGAAATATTTATTAGTTCTTTGTCGTTGTGACAACTCTATGAAATAGAGATTTTTGGTTCTACTATTAACTCAGAGAAGAATAAATTGTGTATATCACTTCAGAATCAGGTTGGTCACCATGAGTGTCTTCAGGTTCAGCATTGTTTTATGCCTCTTGATCTGAATATGCATAGACATTTCTCCTGACTTGTAAAATATGAAGGTTCACAATGGCTGTAGGCTTCACAATAACTCTCTTTAAACCCAATCTCCTCCACTGAAAGGGAAGGTGTGTCTGTCTTTCCTGAAGTGAGATGAAGCAAGCACTGCTTTCAAAACATGTTCATTTTCAACAGTCAGGAAGTTGAGAAAGTGCATAGGTAAATAATGTGCTACAGGGACTGGAATAACTTCAGGTGTCAAGGAATGAGACATTTCTTTTAGAAGAAGTACGTGAGACTTGTCTTTGTGTACAAGTGCAGAGCTAATCCTTCAAAAAAGTGATAATGACAGTGAATACTGGTGGCAGGGGAGTTGTGTTCAATGTAAGCAGTATTGAGAAGTCCTTCTTATTAATGTAAGTTTAGAGAGGGGAAAAAAACCCAAACTTGTTTAATGAAAGCTCTAAAAATGTACTGAGGTTAACAATACAGAAAACATTACTTAGAAAACAGTTTGCAAATTCAATTTTTGGAGATGGTCTTGATTTGCCTGTTAGGCTAAATTACAGTAGTTGTTAATGAATGCTAAAATGATGCTGTTAAACTGTCAGAAAAGGTTATGGTTAAACAGCTGTGTGGATATGTTAACAGCTTTCAGTAAAGACAACTTTCCACACAACAGACTATGACAAAGGAGTTGATGACTTGAAAAAAAAAAAGAAATAAAAGAAAAAAAAAAAAAAGAAAACAGAAGTCTACTTTACCTGTCAAAATAATGGTATAGCAGCCTAATGACAGCCTGCGAGATGGAATTTAATTTGTTACCTGAAGCACCAAAAGCAGGACTCTTTATGCTTATACTAAAGCAGCAGTGCTTCTTTTTTTTTATCACCTTGTTCTCTGCACAGAGCACGTAGCAGGAGGGTCTCATCCACCTGCTTCGTGTTCAAATGCCATTACTTTTTTTTTGAGGAAAGGTTCAGGTCTTCAGTGTCTGGCATTCATCTGTTTGGACACCAATGTAGCAATAAAATAATATTTATATTAAGAATATTTGAACTATAATGGAAGTATTTAGGTTGGTTCTTAAAACTACGTATTTATTCACGTTTAAACCATATTTCTAAAATACGCGGCTCTATGATCCTGAAACAGTTGTTATTCTGGCTGAAATAAATTGGAGAGAGTAGCCTATTGAACTTCAGAAATTTGGAATAAGTGCAAAATATCTAAATTACTGTGGGGTTCAGTTTTGTTCTGTTTTTTTTTTCTCACCTTGTTCAGTAACTGGGTAAGCATTATGTTGTAAGTAGGTAAAGTGGGTCTGAAATACAAAGAAACTTTAAGATGGAGGTCTGAAGAAGCCACAATGATTTTAAAGATAATTTCTTTAAAAACGTTCTTGGAGCATTTGAGGAAATTCACACATAGCTGTGTGACCCAAAGTGATGTAGCAGTTACTTGTCAGCTGGATCATGGGTTGGGCAGATGACTTGAGCATGGTGCGGTAGTGAAATAAAATGCATTCTTGGAGAACAGCTACAAGGCAAGCTGTTTAAATTTGAAAACTGATACACATTTAGCTAATTAATAGAGCTCCAGTGCGGGACTCATCAGATTACAGCCTACAGAAATTTATTTATTCTGAACTACAGCAGCATATCAGGCTACATTTTTGAGAAATGCTAAGGTTCTGGTGCTTGCATCTGGATTGACAGGGCTGTTTAAACTAGAAATACTCCTCATTTTGTTAGAAGGTCTGTACCAAGTTTCAACATGTCCTGTGCAAGGCCCAGAAACCCACCTTTTCCTCACATGGAGGTCAGTTTAAAAATTTTGAGTTCCTGAATAATAACCAGACATGGTGTTTTAAACAGCAGGATTAAAAATGGGATTTTCCAGTAGTCATTTCTTCAGTTGAAGGGGAAATAGACCAAAACTCTATGGGAATTTTCTGTACAGTTATTTATGGTTCTTGCATAAAGGTCATGTTTTACGCAGAAACTGGGGGTTCTGCCTTCCCTTCTGGGAGGGGTGAGCTTGATCATCAAGTGCTTACCCTGCAGCATAGGGCTGGTGAACTTAAGTTTCAGGAAGCAAGAGGTTGCCATAAGCAGATCTGAGTTTTCTTTAATCAACAGCTCATTAGCTAGGTGCAGGGAAATAGTCTTGGTATAGCAGAGGGAAAGTATTGTTTGGATGACAGGGAAACTTCAACCGTGTTAAAAAAGTCATCCTTCAGAAAGTTAGACGGAGTGGTTTGTCAGGAGGCCTCAGAACAACTTTCAGCTGGATTTGTTGATGGTGCCACCAATATCAAACAGTGCCTGTGCTTCTACAGCGTGCTGCTTAACTGCTATAACCACAACCAGAGCAGCACTAAATCTTGTTGCTCATTCTTGCTTCCTTTTCTTAAGCGCTCCTGTAGTCCCTCTCCTGAATCTTTGTGTCATGTTGGATGGCTGCACTGTTTGCCTGTTCGGGGCCCTGACAGGCCGAGTGCCAACCCCAAGGGATGCTGCTGGATGAGCTGTGAGTTTCACAGCTGGTCTGAAACCTCTGCTATGCATGAGGCACCTGGTGCTGCTCTGTGGGGCCCCTCTCTCTGCTAACAGCATCCCAAGACACACTTCTGGCAAAGAAACTTTGGCCAGGGCAGTATCTGCTGTATCATACCGATTAACAAATGGGGTAACCAAGGGCAGGGAATGAAAGGATGTATCCAGCCTCAAGGAAAAGATGTAAGAAGCAAGCAGCCCCCTGCCCGTGACAAGTCCACCTCGAGCACTGCAAAACCATAAATGGTAGTAATTTCATTTAAAAATTGTTCTAATCATATCTGTCTTGTGGCTATGCATATTTTTTGTGAGAACAATAATGGAAGCAACATTGTGAAATATAAGAAATTCATCAAAATTAGCTTCACAAATAAAAGAGAAAGCATCTCATGGAGGTCAGTGATTCAAGTTTGAGAGTAGGAGAAGCTTGTGTCTTAATTTCTGTTTCAAGGAGGGGAAGAGTTACTACGGAAAAAATATATTTAGATGTCTTTGGTTGGAGATTTCATGTGGCTGGTTGTAAAATACCATCAGCTCTCTCAAGGCTTCTTGCAATGCTTTTTCATATAACATAGACTTCTAAAGTGAAGGAACTCTTTTGGGTCGTGTAAAAATAGGATTAAAGACTAGAATTTCCATAGCAGCATTCTGAAGCTTGTCCTGCTTGTTTAGCTGGCCCTGTGCCTTGTGCTGGGAGCACTTCAGTATGTTCTTGAGGAAATGTTGCGAGGAGGAGGAGGTTTGTTAAGAACTAGCAAAAGTTTCAGCAGTCAGAGAGCTGTATGAAAAAGATGGGCATCACCTAAGCCAGAAAAGAACTAGGTTGCTGGTACCTAAAATTAGAAAAAGATTGTACCGTATTTTTAAAAGTAAACTGTAGGAGAAAGCAATCCCTTTAGGATAATATATTGTTTGTAAATGAAATTAGAACATCGTATCTTAGAAAAATTAGGAAAAAAAATCTGTAAAAATCACTTACTAAATAATAAAGAGCAGTCTAAAAAAATGTCAGTTAAGCAGTGCATATAAATTAGAATCTGAAAATAACTTCCAGTAAATTCATCCATAAAGTCCCAATGAGTAGTAGTGGAAATGCACCCTATAGTTAATGGAAGGGAATAGACATCTTCAGGAAGGTGAAGCGTATTTTCAGATGGCATGAACCAAACTGAGATCCGAGAGGGAAAGAGATAAATTTACACAGGGAAGACTACAAAACCACAATTATTCTGTATTACCTTAATTGTTGTCTACTGTTACATTTGTTCCATCTCCAGAAAACTGTATAGCAGAACTAAAAGTGTCATAGGAAAGGACATCATTCATATATATATATATGTATATATATTTTATATTTATATATAAAACAGTTTGCAATGATAAGGGCTCTTCAGCAAGGTTGCTGGAGTAAATGCAACTACTTTTGCAGTTCCTGAAGTGCAGCAGAATCACTAACTTCCTGGAGCTAAAGAAACTGGTAGGATTCAGTGGTCAGAGGGGTAGAAATGGATGTGGAAAACTAGGAGCTGTTTAATAAAAGTTGATTATCGACAAGTCATGACTACGAATATGGTGGGTGAAAGCAACCATATCCAGGAGGAAGGAAAGCTGTCAGATTAACTAAAAATGAGTGTGAAACAGCTGGAATTGTGTAACAATCAGTAAAATTGAGAATATATGAAGCATAGGAGATTGATAAGAGAAGTATTCATTGAAGTTGTAGTTTTCATTCTCCCAAACCCCATCACCTCACATTGTGAGTAAAGAGGCTTCTCATCCATGTCTGGAAGAAATTATTTCACCATTTCTTTGTAGGAGAGTGTTCAGGACCGTGAGGCAAGTTAGGTTCTCTAGCTTCATGTTTGACACTTGAGCCCTGAAGAGGAACAGGATTTTTAGATACTTCTTTTTTTTTTTTTTACGCTACATTCAGACATCTGTGCACTGTGTAATGTTATACCAAACCAACTGGTACACTGATTTAGTGTATGGTGTCACCTAGGTCAGGGCTTTCCACTGCATGGTAAATTTCCACCATCAGAGCATGAGGATCCTTCTGAGGTCTGTCCCTGAATTTCCCCAGCTCCTTGTAGTGTAGAAGACAACTTTGGTTTCTCATGTCCATATGCCACAATTACTTAAATAATTGATGATTCAAATAAATGGGCAGAGTGAAATTAGGTTTTTATTATGTGTATGTAAATGTTTTCAAACATAGCAGTTTGAGGATTCATTTAAGGCACCCTTAGTGAAAACTGCCCACAAGAAGTTTTCTCTCCCCCCATCCTGCTGTCCCCACTGCATAGCCATGCCACAAGCCAGATTTGACTGAGTGCTAAGTCATGGACAGAGAGATGGAGCAGGTTGTTTGAAACATTATCTATTTTTTGCTAATTTTCAGCTGGATCTGTTCCTTGATTTATAGAGCTGAGTTATGTAAACAAGATCATCATCAGATCTTAGTCAGCTGGCAGTCAGTCACTGCACACTTGATGAGGGATTTGGGCAAGGAGTATTGTCTGCCTTTTGAGGGCTGCCAATCTCAGATTGCCTTAAATGTTTTTGCTCAAGACTTCTTGTTCCTAACATTTTAATAATTTGCAGGGGAAATGGAATGAGAATATTATTGCCCTTGTTAGATGTCATTATTTAGGTGATGGAGACTGTTAATGTACACATGCACAGTAATTCAAACTTGGTTACTGGATAGAACTCTTAGTTTGTTGCTATTTTGGAAAATAATTGGACAACAATTCCAATGACTTTTCATCTCCTTTCAGCATTCTGTAGCAGAGGTCTTAAAACTTTATCCAGCAATAGCAAATTTTTAATTATTTTTTTTTTTTATGAAAGGTAGCACCTCCCAAGAACACACCTTTTCACTTTTAGATATGGATAATCATGGCCCTGCTCTGACACATAAAAGAGCTTTAATAGTATGTGCTCCAGTTTCTGTTCATAATTCTTACATAAAGACACAAAGTGGATTGAACCGAATTAAACACCTGCAGGAAGGAGAAGTCAGGGGAGAAGAGGAGAAGCCACCTCTGTGTGCTTGGAGTACATCTCTATAATACATTTCTTTGCTACTCCTGTTTGCACAGATTAGAAAATGTAGTTTGTTGGGTTTTTTTCCCCTGCAATGTTCCCAGAGTTCCCAACTAGATAAAATGAGAAAAACTGAATTACTGTACTCTTATCCTAATTGAAATACCAGAAGATGTCACCTGAAAAGATGAGAAAGTCAATAACTCAGTTCAATTGGGTTTTAGATTGATGACGTTGATTTCTTCTCTACGGCTGTGTTGTAATCAGAAATTCATATTGCTTATATAGCATGTAGACTAAAGTATGTTTAGTATAATGAATTATTTTGAAACTCTTTCCATCCTTCAGTTTTTTCTGCTTTGCATAATGTTGCTGAATGGAAGCTCACCTTTAGGATTACTCTAAAAACAAACAAACAAAAATCACTAGATGAAGCGTAGGGAATATGAGCATAGTATCTCAATATTTCTAGCAAATTAGGGTTAGCCAAGCTACTTCTGGACTGAAACCTTACAATATTTGACAACATATAACAAACCCACCTTTTTTCTCACAATAAGGTTTGCTTACCGGATAACTCGATGGGCATAATGTCCATAAACAAGCACTGTTCATAAACAGTATTTTTGATAAAGAAGATGGCGATATGGAGGACACATCTGGTTTAATGCCTTTGTTCAATTTAATGGTGGTTACTTCTGAGTGTGGCAGGCAAGAGAAAGGGACCTGTCTGCATTTCAGTGGTTGCTGCACACTGGGTCAGGGTAGACCTCTGAAGAAAGGAGGCTTCATCTTCCAGGATGGAAGATATCCTAGGGATATTCCAGCAGGGAGCAGACCCAGCCTAACAAAGAGGAAAATTACTTTCCTGGGGACCAGGAAGCCATTGAAAGTTTCTAGACTATAAAGCAAAACCATGGGAAAACAGGTCTACCTTGAAGGACTGCAAGACAGAATATTAAGTTTTGAGTTCAAGGACCGTTTTGTGTGGATTACCCAGCGGATCTGAGTTCTCAGTATTCAAAAATTCCTTCTCCTAGATTACTATTTCAAGTTTTTTTTATAAAACATAGCTTCAGAAATTAGCTTTGATTTTTTATGATGTGCTTCATTTAAACTGAATGTGGGACATGGTTGGTATAGAATCTTATCTCAAATGGCAATAGGTAAAGGCAGCTGTTATAAAACTAGCACCGACCTGATCAAACTTGAATATAAATCTTTATCTGTCACTACCATTAAGATATAACTGCCTTTGCTGAAGTTTTAATTTAGAGTTTGTTCAACTCTAGCAATGGTTGATCAGCTGGATATTGTTTTGTTTTGGTGTCAGTTGTTCTTTGCATCTGAAAAGATCAAGGGCTGAGCATGGCGGTGAAGTTTTCATCCTTTTTCACAATGTGTTTATGAGATGCCTCTATGATCATTTCACTGCCAGTTTCTTACTTGACAACATTGCAGCTTTAATTCCTTCCTGATTACAAGAGTGATGCTGCACCTTGCTCTGTGCCTGACAGCTCCAGGGTTTTTGGTGTAAGTTAACACAGACAGATTCCAAATGCAACCTGCCAAAATATGCATTATCTTGGAAGTTAAAGGTGTTGAACTTGGCTCTGTCAGTGTCTGAAGAAGTACCTGCCAAAACCAATTGGATGAGCTGAGCAAGGAGAATGAGGGCAGCTCCAGGTAATGCTGGGGCAGCTTTCTTGTATTTACTGTAGCTGGCACACGTTGTAGACGTGTGTGTCTTCCTGTTTGGGGCTGCTCTACTAGGATGTGCTCTGGGACATAGCAGAGCTGCTCCACAGCTTTATTCCAGCATGCCAGGCTTTGTAGTTTGTCTGACAATCTTGTAAATACTCTTTCATCCTTGACTTGGCAATAGAGAGTTCACTTCACTTTTTTCTCTTGGCGAGCAGCTATGCACTGACTTCTTGACTGCAGCCAGTATTAGACTTATCTTCTAATAGGTTGCCTCCTATTACAGTTTTGTTCCTTCTCTTAATCTTTATCCCTTACCTGTTCACATTCCCTAGCATTTTGCCTGATTCATGATTTATGGGCTCAATTCTTAGTGTAAGGGTAAGATAATCTGAATTTTTACTGAATGGAAGTATTATTTTTACAGTGACAGCTACAATACAAATTCTAAATACATGGCTTACTGCTTTTTTGCTAACTGATTTTTTGTTGTTGTTATTTAAATAGTGATTAAGATATATGTGCAAATTTCACAGTAAGTTAACCTGGTTTTAGTTTAAGTGTCTTGGAAGGTGCAGTCATTTGTAGAAGCGGCCATGATAAGGAGGTTGTTTCTGGCTGTCATAAAATTTATGATTTAAAATAAAAACCCTTGAGATATTATTCTGGGCTTTTCAGACCATCAAATTAGAAAATCTGTGTTGGAAGATGGCAGAAGGCTCTTGGTATGAGTAATGTGTTTCAGAAGTTGGCAGACGAATAGTGCAAATGTTTCCAAATAGCCTGACACAAAATTGAGTTACCTTTTTTATAAAAAGTACTTAGATCAGTGCGAGTCTGCTTCTTAGATAAGTAAGTGGGAAATATGTTTTCAGAATAGTCTAGAAGAAGCTGTAATAAAATTGAAGAATCTTATGCATTAGTGGAATTATGAGTAGAAATTCAGTGGAATAATCATATAAAAACTAGTTAGAACACTTTGTAATCAGACTTGGGCTTTGCAGTGTTTAGGATTTAGCCTTAGAGGTGACAAGAGATGCACACTGTTCTCTCTTCACATTAAAAATGCATTAGGATGTTGACGAATAGGGTAGTCACAATAACCAAATAACTTAAGCCTTATCTTGGCGTTAGTAGTACTATTTTTGCAGCAGGAGGTTAATGTTTTTGTATGCTTATTACATTTCAATTCTGTATCATCTGTATTTCTTGCCAAAGCTCTTGACTGGCTTAGCTTGGAAGTATGCTGGAATATCTGTATAGATGCTATTGACATTTAAAATGAAAAGCTAAAAAATAAACATACCTTTCTGTATCTTTCTAGTTTATTGAAGCTGGTGTCCATAGCTGGAGAGAAGAGAGAAATTAAGTCTTGTTACTGTGAATGTGAAACTGAACTAGGAGCGAACTGGAGAAGGAAAACTTTTCAACATCGTGGTGGTGGTGTTTTCCCTTTCTCCACCCTCAGTTCTCTACCCTGTACTCATTGCTGAGAATAGTGAAGCAAAAAAGTTCCGGGTTTTGGAGGAGCTGGGACGTGATCAGTTGTAAGAGTTCTATGAAGATTTATTTTTTCTCTCTGCATCTATGTGTAAATGTCCATCAAAACTGTCTACAGGATCTTGAAATAAACTGGATTGATAACTAGGTTTTGTCCCTTGGTAAACAACTGAAGTTGTCTCTAAGGAAGACGTTACTTTGTAATCATTTCAGACTGCCTCATTGACTGAAAATGAAGTTTCGTAGGTTATTCTGCTATTGTTAGCATCTCCCTCCAGAAGCACAGAAAAGGGAAAGCATCAGTATGGGAGTGCTGGGGGAGGAGGACAAAGCCACATGGACAACACTGAATCATAGAATCATAGAATGTTAGGGGTTGGAAGGGACATCTGGAGATCATCAAGTCCAACCCCCCTGCCAGTGCAGGATCACTTAGGGCATGTCACACAGGAACATATCCAGGCAGGTCTTGAAAGTCTCTAGAGAAGGAAACTCCACAACCTTTCTGGGCAGCCTGTTCCAGTGCTTTGTCACTCTTACTGTGAAGAATTTTTTTCTCATGTTGAGGTGGAACTTCCTGTGTTTCACCTTGCTCCCATTACTTCTCATCCTATCACAAGGAACAACTGAAAAGAGACTGGCCCCTTCTACCCAACCTTCAGATATTTCTAACATTAGTAAGATCCTCTCTCAGTCTTCTCTTTTTCCAGGCTAAACAGCCCCAGGGCTCTCAGCCTTTCCTCATAAGAGAGATGTTCCAGTCCCTTCATCATCTTTGT
>WTSP01024147.1:0-17209 GCA_025331215.1 Actenoides lindsayi | reverse complement strand
GTAGGACTTTAGCCAATCACCCTAGGAGATGGGTGATCACTGACCAATCGCCTTATGGGGCTAGGGTATATAAAATGATGTTATAAATTAATAAATTGGCCTTCTCTTGCTGAATTTGTGTGTTGCTGCATCTCTCCGCTCCCGGTATAAACAGCGACACTTGTTGACCTTCATTAGGTTTGCCTTTGTCCATCTCTCCAGTCTGTCCAGATCTTGCTGGATATCAGCACAGCCTTGCCGTGTATCAGCCACTCCTCCCAGTTTAGTATTATCAGCAAACTTACTGAGGGTACACTCTTATCTCTTCATCCAGGTCATTGATGAAGATGTTGAATAAGACTGGACCCAGAACTGACCCCTGGGGACACCTCTAGTTACAGATCACCAGCTGGACTCTGCAGCACTAATCACAACCCTCTGAGCTCTATTGTTCAGCCAGTTCTTAATCCATCTCACTGTCCTCTCTTCTAACCCACACTTCCTGAGCTTACCCACGAGGATTTTATGGGAGACAGTATCAAAAGCCTTGCTGAAGTCAAGGTAGACAATATCCACTGCTCTCCCTGCATCTACCCATTCAATCACACCATCGTAGAAGGCTGTCAGATTAGTCAGACATGACTTCCCTTTAGTAAATCCACGGTGGCTACTTTTGATAACCTTCTTTTCTTCCATGTTCTGAGATATGATCTCCAAAATGAGCTGCTCCATTACTTTTCCAGGCATGGAGGTGAGGCTGACTGGTCTGTAATTACCAGGGTCCTGTTGTCGCAACTTGGGTGCAGATTTTCATACTTCAACTGAACTTTTGGACTTTATGCAATATCTGAACAGCATGGGCATCATGGAGGTCAGAGGCACCACGAGGCTTGGCAGGTAGCAATTTCTAAAAGGTAGAGGTAATAACTGGCCAGTGTGGCTGTGAGGACATTTGTAGGGAAGCTACTGTTCACTTCTATGTCTTGAATTGTTTACTCAGTTATATCCTTGCCATAGAATGTACTGCTAGCAAGGCAAAAGAACTGATGATTGTATAAAAGAAATAAATAAGACATTTAAGGTGTTTCTGATGAGATGGTGTATGGAAAAGTAATCTTTAAAATGGTCTAGAGGTTACTGTAGTGAAGTGAATTAATATTTTCAAAAACTTAAGTACTCTAAAGAGAGAGCAAACTATGACTAAGAAGCCTCCAAGTTACCATTAAAGCTATTTGGACCTTGACATATAATTGGAATGCATAAAAATAGTCTAATTTATAAAACTTTGTACTTTGCATGCTAAAATCTAGAGGGATTCAACTACAGACCAAATGTTCATTAATCTTCCTATTGAAGCATTGCTGTCTGAAGTGTAGCCAGCTGGGTGATTATTAAATCTAAAGGAGGTTTTAAGATTCAGAATGCATTTTTAAGCTTTTATGTGTATTATAACTTTTCTACCAACACCATGAATTGATCACCCTTGTGAAAAATTAATCAAGGAAAATGTATTGTTGTTTTTTGACACACAAAGATTACACTTTATAATGTGAGAGAGAAGGGAATCTACTTGTGATAAAGGCTGACTTAAGAAAGTTGTATTGGGATAAAAATATTTATAAGAATACAGTTCATAGCTAAACCTTACATGCCAATAGCTTGGTGTCTAACAACTCTGCATAACCTTTGTACCACTTTCCAGAATAGAAATGCATTATAATGAGTGATGAGATGGTATTGCTCTAAGAGAAATGTCCAGACAAACAATAACTCACTTTAAGCGGAAGCAAACCAAACATTTCCCCAAGCACTGCTGTTTTCATGATGCATTGTCCATGCCTACATTTGCACTCATAGTTCATTATTCATGTCTTTTCCTTAAAACAGAAACGCTCTGAAGTACAGATTGTCTTTCAGGGGGAGAGGGTGGGAGGGCAAGGAGGTGATTTCTATATCAGCAAGTATGTTGTCATCATGAAGCAAGTCTTTTTTATGATATCAGCTTGCACTTAAATTTGACTCTCTTGTTCCGTCCTTTTTCTCCTGAAATAATCTGAAGTCTTCTGTTTGGCCAGCATAGAAACTATTAGAAAGCATTTTAACCATTTAGCTTGAGATGCTTTGTAAAACATTCTGGACAATGAGCTTCTCTGTTCTTGTTGTGGAAAGAGCAGTTCCTCCAGGGAGTGCTTCAAAGCAGAGCCTGCATTACGTGTTCCAAATTGTCTTCTGGATGAGGATGCCCTTCCCAGCACCTGGAAAGGCATCTAAGATGGGTGAGTTGTATAACTAAACATGGGTTGTAGGACTGTTTGTCCTTTGAATGGTTCCTTTCTCTTAGTGCATAAATGCAGATGGAGATACAATACTAAGACTTTATATTTTTATCTTTGCTGAGAGTTTAGACATTGTGAAGTTATGAACTAGATGGGGTTTTACTCCTTTAATCTTCTGGTTTGCATCTCTTTACTTGTCTTCAGTCACACAGCCCTTGATGTCCACAGCAGTTTTTACTTTCTTTTTTCCTGTTCAGCCTATTTGTTCTTACTTCCATCACTTTAGTAATGGTGGAATTATTTTTTATACAACTGTAGCACATTATCATAGCAGCTATTGGGTCATACAGGAGACAGCAGGTGCGGGCAGCCTCTTTTCTGGTTTGGGATGGGAAGTACACACCTGTGGCTCTTTCTTGGAGGTCTTTTTCTTTGCCACTTCACTCTACATCCAATTCTCAAAAATACTGTTAAAATGATGCCCCTTAGATGGAAAGGGGCTACATTTCCCATTCATGTATTGCTTCCTTAGATCCTGAGGATCATAGTAAGTGAAAGATGCTATATCAAAAGATAAGACATCATCAGTAAGCCTTGCAAGGTTTAAGAACGTCTTCTGCTGTCTTTGTTTTCCAGTGACTATCCAAGTTTTGTGGTATTCGTGGTGTGTCCGTTCTTTTCCAGTTTCCTTAGACTGCAGAATAAACTCAATGCTTTAACCTTTTTTCCCACCCAACAGTGTCCCTTCCACCCCACCAAAAAAATAAACCACCTAAACTAAATAGGACAGGGAAAGAAAGTGGCAGGTTAATTACTTAAATTGTCAGTTTGTTGACTATTTTTCAGTTGCTAAAACAGAGATAGAAAAAAAATAATGTTATGTGATGACATTTCAGGAGGCCTCAACCCAATTTCTGATTGCTTGTGTGCTTTTTGAGCATTCATCTGCACTAGCAGAATATATAAATCAAAATGAAAAAGTGATCTTGGTAAATAAATCTCATATTATATTAAAATATTTAGTGGGGTGGTGGAGAATAGGGACCAAAAGAATCTCAGCAGAGCTGCTCTGATGATAGACTACCTGGTATTATGTTTTAAAATATCAATTTTAGTAGTATATTCATTCAAACTAAAAGCTATTGATCCATATTTAGGTGAAAATGGTTAATACAGGAGAACATTAATGGTAATAGGAAAATGAAATAGCCAATTCTTTTAATCTCTGACAAAATGAGCCCAGTGCAATATCAATGATGAAAACTGCTACTTCCATAACTCCCACTTTTCAGTCAAAGTGGGATAAAAGTTAGAACCACAAGTGACTAGAGAAAAATTCAGTGGACTGTCTTCCCTTCCTTATTGTACTTGCCCATTTACTGCACTTTTTCTCAAAGTCAGTGCAAGAAATTGGATCTTATAATTAGAAAGATTACATCCTAAGACAAACACTACTGTAAGAGATAAAGTGCTATGTTGTGTTGCATTTTTGTCCAGAACTAAACACCAAAAAGTCAGCAAATGGTTTCTGAACAAGGCAAATGGAAATGTATTAATTTTGAACAGCTGTGTGCTTTTTCAAGCTTGCAGGTACCAAAGGAGGTAGTTATGCATAAACTAATCATAAACTGTGATTGTGAAGTAAATAAGTATGCTAAGTAACTGTGTTTTCTAATGCTTTTGGCCTGGCTGTGTTTGCTATTCATTATTTTTTGTGTATATATGTTTCCTTTTTTGAAGTCTATTTCCTTCAATCTTCGGTTTTCTCTTTCTTCTTTCCACTTTATTATTTTTAGCTGCTTTTCTTGTACTTCACCATCTTCCCCTGTGATCAGGGTCACCTTCCTTCTGGAATTTGTTTGCTGGAAAGTGAATGGAACCAATAGTGCAGTGAGAGTAAGCTTTTTATCAGTGGTATCTCTAAGGTATACTGTTACACATTCAAGTTAAGAGCCTTTTTCTGTCTTGTGGTAGCTAAAATAGATGCTTTGAAATTCTCATCAGCGGGAGCTTTTCATTGGTCCCCAAAGGGAGGAGTTCTGGTCAGGCAAGATCAGCATACTGGGAAGCAAGTTTTCAGCTCTTTTGTGAAGAGGGAAGAAACTCTGGAAGCAACGGGTTGATGAGCTCCTAATGCTTGCTGAATTTCACTTTATGAATCAAGAAAATGCACTTTGGCAAAAGAAGAGTCTGCAAATGGCTTCTTCGCCAAGTAAATGTTGATGGATATACCCAAGGACAGTGAGCATGTTGCAGCCTTACATGGTAGAGGAAGAAGTTCCATATGTGATTAAGGAAACCCTCTGGTTTATATCTCCATGCTGAAATCGTTTCATGTCTGCTTTAGCTGACTAGTTAATGAACTGGGAAAACTGCATAAGAATAGGTTGTTAGTAACTTGTCCGTCTTGGTGACAAGACAACCCCTGCATTTAATTTGCGAACAAACAAATGCATGTTTCAAAGCATAAAACTCTCCACCCTCCCTTTGGGGTTGTGTGTTGTTCAATACAAAATACTTTCACTTGTGCTTATGGTCTGTATGAGTCAATACATTAAAAAGGTAGATGTTGAAAGCATTTTATGTCTAGCATGGAGAATTTAGGTTTCTCTTGCTATGACAGTAATTAACATCTTCCCTGGGCAGGCTGACAGCTGTAGTACCATTTCTGGTTTGGAACTGTTGAACTTCATGATTTATTCTAGATCCACTCTGTGCAGTCTGTTCTTTCTCCTGTATCTGAATGTCTTGAGACAGAGATAATACAGGTTTTTACATCTACAGAGATAATACGACTGTTTTGGCAGAAGAGAACTGTTGGGTAGAAAAACCTAGGCCTGTACAGAATTGGCTTCGTTTCCGGGGACATTGCAACATCTATTTCCAACCAAATAGGAATGATGAGTGGATCATATAGGTGTGATTTCAGACCTCGTGGCATTCTCTGCAGCAGACTTACAATATCCTAGCTAGGAGAAAAGCAATATGCAGAGGGAACAGTGCTTTCTCACTAACAGCATGTCAGATGTCCCAGTCCCATTACTGAACACAGAATTACTGAGACTTATTTTAACAGCAGGCTGTTTCTTATGTTTCAACAAGCCAAGCATTACAACATTTTGAAATACAAAGGTCTATTTCTGCCATCCTAATTTCTCCCTGCCATAGACAACTGGGAGACAAGAAGTAATGTTTACAATTGATTGCTTGTAATTGCCCTCATGCAAGGTCTAGCTTGAAGGTACTCAAGCATCATCTTTGAGGAAGAGGATTTGCCTGTTTCTGGCTGCCAGTTTGTGGCTGTGGATCAGCCCACACAGATCTCAAATGACATGAACATGCATTGTCTGTGTGAGCAAAATCCCTCAGGAGGGAAGCTGGAGCACTTTGGAGTTGTCTATTCAGGTGATACTTGGAGAATAACTCGCCCAGAGTGCTGGTACCACTCAAGGGCCAATACCACTGTGGAAAAAGTCCCTCAATATGCTTGAGACAGCCAGTGAACTCTGGAGCTTGCTAGAAGGGGAGACTGTACATTTGAAGAGAAGACAGCAGTGGTTGTAGGAAGTAGAGCTATTACTAAAGTAATCCACAACTACGCTCATATGGGCAACTCTGTAACTTGCTATGTCTCACCAGGGTGCAAAAACTATTGTTGCTGTTGTCAGCCTTGAAAGGAGGATAAATACGCTTGTTCCTAAAGGGCGTCTGGATAACTTTAATAAATGAATCCAGGAGAAAACACTGCTTCTGGGTGAAATAGTTTTGTGGATTTTTTATGGTGACTGTCACTGGAGCTCTGTTTTTTCTTGTGCCCTAGGCACGAACACTGCAATACAGGAGTCTGTGAAATGTGTAGCCATCAGGAACAGAAACTTGGGCAATTGCTTGTGCCAATTTGAAAAAGGAGGCAAAGAAACAAATCCCAGTACACAGTGATGTGTAGTATGCTTACAAGCATATAAGCTTAGAGAAGTAGCACACATTTTAATTTGCAAGAGTTTGAATGTTTGGTTGGGGTTTTTTTTTTCCATAAAGTTGGTTGCTAAGCTATAGGAAATTTCCAATGCGCAGCTATGATATTGCCCAAAACAGCTGAAGAGAACAAAATAAACCTTCTAAAGATTTCAACTTGTGATGGTTTCTACACCATTACTCTTGATAAGAAGAAATCGTAGCTTAATATACTCTAGAAGGGTGATAGACATGATATTAAATCTAAGGAAAAATATTAAGACGATGCCTCTTCAGATGATAATGTTTTAAAATTTTAAATTTTATATCCTTTTCTCACATTAATGTTTCAAAGAGGTTTTAAAAACAAACAAAAGAACCCTAGCTGTTAACCAAAATTGAAGACTTTTTTTTTGTTTCAGCATTTTTTTACCCCTGAAGTAGGGAAAACTGTACAGCGTAGCAGACTTTTAGGAGAAGAAACCTATGATTAATAAAATCATGATAGAAATACTTAAATAGAGAAATAAGACTTCATTAGTGTGATCTCCTAAAATGTATCTTTTGCTTTACCTGAAGGTAAGGACTCTGTTCTTAAGACTTAAATAGATAAAGAAAATGGACTTTTAACTATGATAATTTAATTTTTAAAAAATAAAATAGACAATAATACCTGGAGGATATTTCTAGGGGCTGAAAGGGAATGTAGAACACTTTCAAGCCAGTCTTACAATTTTAATTTTTTTTTTCTAAAGACATAAATATTACTTCTGATTTCAAAACTTTGAGCAAATCTCAGTAGCTCAATTTCCACTCATGTTAAGCAGCCAGTAGTTATTAAATGCAGTTATTAAAATGTATTGGTAACTATTTGTCTCTTCATAGAATAAAAATGCTGTTTCAATGCTTAATGCAGTAATTTTATTCAACTAGCATAAAAATAATGAATATGTACTATTAGATGTATGAAGCTACATTTACATTTATCTACATAAGCTATTTATATGTGACCCCAAATTATCTTTTTCTTGTAGTCTGATTAGTTTATCAGACTAAACCTAATCTAAACATCAACTTCATCATTTTTGGAGTGTGATTTTTTTTTATTTCTTTCTAGACTCTTTCTTCTAAGTGAACTGAGAACATCGTATCTGAAACAATGGTTGGTTTTTTTCTGCAGCTCCAGGCTATACCAGCAAAGAGTGTTTGTTACAATATATGCTAATTCCTGCTAGGCATAAGGCTGTGTTCCTAAAATATGCAGTTGCGGAAGCTGTTCTCAAAACTGTCAGAAGTTTTTTTGCACCTTCATCAAACTAGCCCTAATTCTCAATGCAGTGCATTGTGCAGTTTCAGTAGAACATTGCTGCCAGTAATGACTGAAAAGGGGAATATTTTTAGTCCTGTGGAACTGGAAGGACTTTAAGAGGTGGGTGAAAGATTTTGGCTGCAATGAGAGTTGTTAATGTGCTTTAGTATGAGAGGCTTTGAGGAGCTGCTGCAATAGCAGCAAAGGTACTATTTAATATCACCCAGTAAATGTCCTATGCTTTGGTTTTTATCAAGTAATGCTTCTGGCACAGCATGATGATGCATGTCACATCACATTATTAAGTAAGAAACCTACTTCAATTCCCTTTACTTCCTAGAAAAATAATACTGTTTTTTGCAGAGATTTTAGAGCTCAATTTAACTGTGAAAATTTCTGGCCATTTAAAAAAAAAAAAATTATTCTGTGCATCATAAACTCAAGAGGTCTGATAACATCACAAGCTTAAGTGGAGAACACATCGGCAAAGTACATCAGAAACCTGAAAATCCTTCACAAAGTTGGGATTGGGAACCTGAGTTCCTTGGACTTCCATCAAAGTCCTTTTTGCCCTTGTTCAGTCTTTATCAAAGAGGTACTTATGTTTACTTATCCTTTTTAATTTTAATTGACAGTTTCTAATAAGACATTGCTGCCATTAATCTTAATATAGTCCTAGCTTTGTTTCAAGCAAGCTTAAAGTAAAAAAACAAAACAACCCAAACTCTTAATACATGATTCCTGAAGGATAATATGCTGCACTGTCTACTTGTGTGTCTGGTTGATAGGGTTCTGAAAAAAAAATCTTCAAAGAGAAACATCTGTAAGCCTTATCTGACAGTCTTTTTGCTTCTATATGAACCTTTTTTTCTATATGAAAAAGTTCAGTTTTAACATTAGTATGTTTTAAGGATCCTGTAAACATCAGTTGCAGTACATTGGCATGAATAACTACACTGGAAATCTAGATAACTAACTAGCTGGCTCATCAGTCTTTGTGAGCTGGTGTAGGAGAGACAGATGTTTGGCCCTCACATGGCAATACATTTAGAATTTATGTGTGGAATATGGTTTGAAAACTCTGGAAACACTTGGAGGGTGGTAAGTGTGATGTTGTCAGAAGCTGAACTTTTCTTACATGCCTTACAGTGAAATTTGCTCTTTTTTTCCTGAAAGAGAGATTAAGCCAAACTTTAAAGGTTTATGTGGGGACATTGACATTCAAGGAATGTAGGATTGAGGTATTGTATAATAAGTAACAATGACAAACAGATGGAATTGTTATCTTGGGTCTATCCCCACTTTCACCAAAATTTTTTGATTCTTACTACTCTGCACTGGGCACAGGAGATCAACGTGGCAACACCTCAAAACACAAGAATGGGAAGTGTATTCCATCTGCCCAAGGAGGATCCCAGTTGCTAAAGAGCAGTAGTGCCATCACTGGTGGCAGTCATATGGTGAGGCAACACAACTTAAAGCAGGCTGAGCCTCTGTGTCAGGCTCCAGCACCACTAGGAAAAATGCCCTTAAAGTGTGTTTCTTCATGAAGAGGGTGTGACCAGGGATTGGAGAAGAGAGGCCAAATCCTCCCCGTGGTTGTGCTTTGAGGTTCTGATGGTGCCATCTGCTTTGTTCATAAGCCCCTGCATTGGGAGATGCTTGTCTAAGCATTTTGTTCCAGGTGGAGTAGAGGACTGTGTGGGAATTGGCACCTGGTAGAGTCTTTGGAAGAACTTAACAAAGAATGTGTCTGGATTGGTGGTGCTATCCAAATAACCACACTGCAGTGCCTGCAGCTCCTTAGTAAGCTTCAGGAGGCCAACAGAAACAGAGACCTGGATAGGCCTAAATAGGAGGTGATAGTTTACTTTCCCAAGAAAAATAAAATGTGCAGCATCAATTGGTTTAATCACTTACAAATGCCAGAGTGTGTGTAATGAAGCATTTCTTATGGTCTACAGCAGTGCAGAGGATACTGTTACAGCTGTAATTGGTAGTCTGGAAGACAAGGATGTTTTAAGCTTAATTCAGAATGACATATAGGTAATCATAGCAATAGAAGTAGGAAGCTACCACAGCTCCTGGGTGAGCCATTATTTAGAGGGTCTTTCTGTGTAGAAGGGCTGTGATGTTTTATTCCACCTGTTACTGTGCTGAAACATGCAGAATACCAAGAGCTTGAATCCAGAAATGTCAGAATTGAAGAAGTGAAAAAAAACTATTAGGCAGCTTGAACTATATATTGTAAAGCAAGGTGATAAAGAAACTGGTTCAGATGATGTCTAGTATGTCTAGAAGTTTGTTGTCCCAGAGATGTAGTGTGCATTTTTATCTGTAGCTATCTTTTCCGTGTGAGTTGCATTGAGCCCTGGCTGCTAAGACTAGGGTGTAAATGTCCTCTCCTCAAAGCTAGAGAAACAGCAGAGTGTCAAAAAAGAAAAAAAAACAAAAAAACAAAACCAAACCCAAAAAACCAACAACAAAACCCTCAAAATTCATGCTGCTCTTGTGGCAAATGAAGTGCCTAGTGCTGCTTTGCTTAATGAAGAGGAGAATGTTGGTGCAGTTACACTACTAGAAGGTGTAAAGGGAACCAGATGAGTAAGGAGTTTACTTTTCAGAGACTGAGAAGTCATTCTTGTGGTCCTTCTGCCCTACTCAGTACACTTTCGAATTTTAAAAGAGCAGGGTTTTGCTTAAACAAAATCCTGTGTTACCACACAAAACTTGGACTCAAAACGCAAGAAGCAATAAGTTGTAGTCAAATTCAGTTTGTCTCTGACATCGATACTGGATAAACTGCAATGCTTTTCTGTGTGTGTGTATATGCACGTGTTACATAGATGCATATGCAGTTTTCTATATATACACACTTATATTCCCTGAAACTAAAATTTCAGTTTTCACACGGCTAATAAGAAGGCAACTTTATGTTCAAAAAAGGTTCCATTATAAGTTATGACCTGCAAAACCAAGGATTTTTATTTTGGAGCGCTGGATATATACCACAAATGTAAGTGGTGCTCTGGAAGAGATTTGTACTGTTGACACAACGTTTTTGCAATTTAAAAAATTGGGGCGTTACTTTCCATGTTTTACTTTGAAAGAAAATGTTAGTATGACAGTGAGATTTTGGTTAAAAATCCTATATATTTGCCCCGCACCATCACCCTTTTGAGTCAATGTACTGTTTAAAGCACACTTTTTTTTTAGTTTCTTCAGTTTGCTTGTTTTTTCAATCCTTTGTTTAAGAACTGGGGGAGCTTAAATATTTTTCTTTTTTTTTTTCTTTTTCAAATCCTTTTGCAAAGTTTTCTGCCAGAGAATAGAAGAGCTTGTGAAATAATTTGATCAGTGAAAGCTTAATGTGTTGCCAGTTGGTGCTGTACCTAGAGCTGAGCCAGGCTCTGCTAGAATTAATATATAAGCAAGTAGCTGAAAGGTCTTTTTTTACTGGTATGAGTAGCAGAATTACAAAATGTTATGTTTTATTAATAACACCGCTTATACAAACTGGTAGAAACATTACAGATATTTATAACTATTGTGGTGGTGGGGTTTTTTTCTTCCAAATTGGTTGAAAAGGTGGCCTTCATAGAAAACACCGTCAGTATGTGTCTTTCAAATTAAAGAAAATACATAAAAATTTTGTAATGTGTGGCCTAATGGACCTCATATTCAATCCATTTACAAAGAAAAGGCACAGGTTATCTACAGCTGAGTTTGTGCAAACTCTTTTGCATATTGCATATGGTTTGTTTCTGAGCTTAACAGTAGAGAGTATGATTATCATGTTTGAGTTGCCTGCATATATATTTAGTAGGATTTGGTATGGATGTTGGATAAATAGAAATGTTATTCAGGGGCTATGTGTAAGAAGATGTGAAAGCAGTTCTTTGTTTAATATTTCTGATATTTTCTCAAGTTGTAGGCACTGCTAAATGATGATTTTTTTCATCTTTACACAGAAATATACTTTTAATGGAACTATCTAATGCTAAAGACTATTTTGAATTAAACTTTTTACAAGTGTTTGCAAAAGATGAAATTGCATGTGTATAATGATTGGAAAAAAGTGAATTTAAATTATACTTCAGTAGATAGATGCAAATTATAGTTGTTACCGTAATTATAGGGGAAGAAGAAATTGTGGAAATTTTTTTTCGTTATTATTTTTATTTATTTATTTATTCCTAACCTGATCATCTTTGAATGGTTATAAGAGGAGAACTCTATACACAAAAAAACTCTAGGTATGGCTCAGTCCAAGTATATTTAGAAGGGCACTGTTTTTTCCTGATGGTATTTGTGTTAATGAAGCATTTCTTTTAGGTGTTTCATAATTCATCAGCAGTAGGCAACATAAAGTTTTTATTGTCTTAGATTCAAGGAACCAATAATGACACTCAAATTCAAATGCTGACTGACAAAAAGCAACACTCCAATATTTTTTTCAAGGAAGTGCAGAAAACATTGGTAGAAGCAGGAAATATTTCGTCAAAAACTTTGACTCATGTCAAATTATTTCTAAGTAATAGGAGGACTTCCAAACAATCATGGCTGGTCTGCTGAAGCTAGTTCCCTGTAGAAATAGGTATCTTTGTCCCCACAACAACTTTTACTGGTATTTTTAGTTTTACACTCAAACCTCTAATATTTTTCCCCTCCACTTCCCCTCCAATGTTGAGAGACTTGAGATAACTTTTTAACACTGGAAGTTTTTGAATTATTATTTAATTAGAACTAATTGTAATGATCAGAAAATCCATATACAGGAATAAAGGGAAGAAGAGCTGTCAATTTAGTGAACGTACTTAATATTTTGCTTTAAAGATAGATATCAACACAGATATTTTTCCTAGTGAGAATGATTTGGCTGCTCATATAATCAATGTTGAAGAAAAAGTTGCGGACTGCAGTAAGACTACTACAAAAGCTTTTCTATTTCATTGTAAAACTGAGTGCTGCCACAAAAGTACCACCAGTGTTGTAAAGCAAGTATCACTAGACTCTGGAGCCACAGATACGTAGCCAGATGGGAGTTCTGGGACAATGGTGGAAACAGTAACTCCACTGGTGTGAAAGAGGTGACATACCATTCTCCATATAGTAGCTATTTTCATAAACTGCTATTTAGAAATGATTTTTTTTTTCAGACAGCAGCCATAAAACAGTTCAGAAAAGCTTTGAAACTGAAGAGACACATTTCAAGAAATATAACTGAAGTTAAAGGGTTTTGCATGTAACATGAAGTATACCATATGTCTTTCAGGAAAAGGAATAATCAGACATTTAATAGCTTTTTAATGCATTTTACAGAGTCAAATTTGAGGCACATATGGTACACTCCTAACTGAATTCCTGTTCTCTTATGGTTTTCTGTTGGAACGAAGTCTTGAAAATGGAGTCTTTCTGTTCAAATGCTGTTACTACTTTTTAATTATCTCAAATACAAATAGTTCATTTTAAACATGATGTTCTTACCCCCCTCAGGAAAAAAATTGGTAAATTGCTGCTAAAAAAGGAGTAACGCAATAAGAGCTTTAAGTCCAGTATATTTCTTTTTAGAACAAACCATGCTTTGGTAGTCTGTTCTTCACACCTTGGGGCTTTATTTTTAATAATTTCCTGTAATAACCACCATATCTTTTGTGAAAGAATAATCCTGGAATAATTTTTAAAAATGTAATAAAAATACAGTTTGCGACCCAAAACACTTCAGAAGGGAACATTCTAAGGTCACAGATACATGCAAATTGCATTTGTCTTTTCACATATGTGTTGGATTGCCCAACATGAACTTGCCATCCTTTAGTCAGTGTTGAGGGCACAAAGGTTACAATAGTTCTCCCCTTCCATGGCTAAGTGTTGAAAAAAATTGAAGCAGATTTTCTCTTCAGTCTCCTAGAAATTAAACTTCAAAATCAGAAATAAATTTTAAATTAGTCTAGTTCATAACTTAAGGGCAGTGCTAGCAGCTTTTCAGCCCCTGCGTTCTGGACTAATGGTTTTGAATACTGTGACTGAAAAAAAGGTAATGAAAGATGAATGGTATTCTGATGATCTTACAGTGTGCATTTTACAGATTTATTTTATTTTACTAGACTGATGTAGTTATATTAGTAATACATAGGGTCATATGATCTCATATACATGTGATTTGGTGAGGGAAGAGCTATAAATATTCTTAATTTCACTTTTTCTTCTGCATCTGCTTTCTCTTATTTCCTATGCAAATTAATGTGATGGAAGATTTAATGTTGTTTATGAACAGCAAAAAGTAGCTGAAGTTAGTTTGAAGTCATCTTTTTTTACTTTTTTTTTTTCTATTTGGCAACAGTGAAGCTGTTGGAGGAATTAATTAGTTGTAATTATAGGCTGTTAAAGCAAGGAAAGGCTTAATATCCTTTTACCTGTTTGTGTTGATAAGTTTTATTGCTGAGTGGAATTTCTGATTATTATTTGTTCTTAAATGAGATTCAATATTTGTGTAGCATTTTGAGGAAATGAATATCACCATTAATTGACAGTAACCATGTCATGTCCCATTAATTTTACTTCAGATACTTAACATTTCCAAAAAAGGAAATCCATAATGGTACAGTTAGAGCATAAGAAGTGATTAGCAGATATTGGTGATGGTTTTTCTGAATAATCTCCCTGGGCAAGTACTTTTATGCTTAATTTACAGCCTTCTGCATAACATCAATTAGGATATCTGTTGAAAGATGTATTTTCTACTAATTGCATTTTAAAATATGCTACAGGGAAATGTGCATCACCAAGCCCTGGAACTCTTAGAATGTGTTTTCCTGGATCTGTTTCCACCTGTGTACTCCTCTATACTCAAGTTTTATCTCCTCTCCCACTGCCCTGTTTTATATTTTCCACATGAAGCAGTTATATTTTAGGTCGGTTGTTAGTGCACACACTGGAAGGCTGTGCTGATACCGAGTGAGATCTGGATGGACTGGAGAGCTGGACAAAGGCAAACCTAATGAAGGTCAACAAGGATAACTGTAGAGTCCCACACCTAGGGGTGAGACATACTGGTATGGGTTAGGGGTAGGACCGCTGGAAAGCAGCCCCATGGAGAGAGACCTTGGCATGCTGGTGGACAGTAAGTTATCCAGCAATGTGCCCTTGTGGCCAGGAAGACCAGTGGTATCCTGGGGTGCATAAAGAAGAGTGTGGCCAGCAGATTGAGGGAGGATCTTCTCCCTCTCTACTCTGCTCTAGTGAGATCACATCTAGAGTACTGTGTTCAGTTCTGGGATCCCCAGTTCCAGAGAGACAGGGAAATACTAGAGAGATTCCAACAGAGAGCTGCAAAGATGATGAAGAGACTGGAACATCTCTCTTATGAGGAAAACCTGAGAGCTCTGGGACTGTTTAGCCTGGAAAAGAGAAGACTGAGAGAGGATCTTATTAATATTTACAAATATCTGAGGGGTGGGTTTCAAGTAGAAGGGGCCAGTATCTTTTCAGTTGAGCCCTGTGATAGGATGAAAAGTAATGGGAGCAAGATGGAACAGAAGAAGTTCCACCTCAACATAAGGAAAAACTGTGAGAGTGACAGAGCCCTGAAACAGGCTGCCCAGAGAGATTGTGAAGTCTCCTTCTCTAGAGACTTTCAAGACCCGCCTGGATCTGTTCCTGTGTGGCATGCCCTAGGTGTTCCTGCATTGACAGGGGGGTTGGACTCAATGATCTCTAGAGGCCCTTCCCAACCCCTACTGTTCTACGATTCTATGATCTTCCAGCATGTGATAGCAAATGGAGTCAGAGCTGTACTGTGCTATCAGCTTTGTTTATTGTGTTTTCATAGATCTTGATGACAAAAATGGCTATTGCAGAGTTAAGTCATCTTCCACTTCATAACATCTGATTGAAGAGAGCAAACAGTCAAAAAGGTGATAGATAGGAAATCTGTTTAGCATATGTGTTATCACATCTGTTCTTTGCATTTTGGCTATCCTTGGGGTGTTGGTGGGGCATCTAAGCAGTCCCCCATCAGCCAAGCCTTGCAGGGTGGAGGGCCTTAACCCATCTCCCTTGGATGCAGGAAACCAGGTGGTTCTCCCTGAATTACCCATTCAGTGGCACAATGCAGTTTATCCCTTGCCCAGGGCACACATCAGTTGTTTACATGGATGATCATGCTGCAGTGGTCATCTTTTAGTTGGTTGCATTTTGTAGGTGAACAGTTTCATGAGACTTGCTACTAGAAATTAGCTGGCCTTGCACAGTGGCTGGAAAAATCAACCTTGCCAAGGCCCATGTTAGAAGGGATCTATGCAACCATTCTTGAATACTGTAAAGTTCTTACAGAATGTGGATGCTGATTTAATTGGCTTGTTGTTATAATTTGTATTGTGATATCTTACAGTATATGTACTTGGGAAGGGTTTTTTATGTTGTTTTTTTAGAGGGTGGTTTTACACAGAGAATCCCATATTGTGTCTTCTCCAGTATTGTTTCTACAGTGGTAGAACCACTTCTGTATCTCTGAGTCTTCTCTCTATTATTAATATTGATTGTACTATTTCTCTGGTACTTTTTTCCCTGGATTTCTGTCTCATCTTCCATGAGATTCTTGTCTGGCTTAAAGACCATAAGACTTAAAGACTCCTAGTCCTGAGGTTTGAGACAGTGAGTTTATCCATGAGTTGCTTGCAAGGTAACTTTAGACTTCTGTGGTTTTCATGGAGAAAAGTTTAATTAAATCTTGTAGGTAAATTTTAAGTTACCTGCTGTTAATTCGCACTTCCATTCTAGCTTAGCTCTTTTAAGTTTATGCATAAATACTTTAAAAGATACTTAGTTTAAGTATTTATTCAATGCAGATGGTCACTTGTTTCTTTATGAAAAATACAGCAAACTTGGACTATATATCTCTTCCTTACAAAGCCATCGTACACAGAAGCAAAATTATTATCTTGTAATCCATTTGTCGGGGGTTGTTTTGTGTTTGTGTCCATGCCTAACTTTTCCTGTTTGTTTCTTTGTTTTTTCCTCTTCTTTTGTTTTAAAAGGTATTTCTCAAGAGTGACCGAGTTGCAAGAATGGTCCACAGTGGAGGATGTTCTGCAAATGACTTTAGAGATGTTTTTAAGAAAAACATAGAAAAAAGAGTCCGAAGTTTGCCGGAAATCGATGGATTAAGCAAAGAGACAGTGTTAAGTTCTTGGCTTGCCAAATACGATGCCATATACAGAGGAGAAGAGGACTTTTGCAAACAGCCGAATAGGATGGCCTTAAGTGCTGTATCGGAGCTGATTCTGAGCAAGGAACAGCTTTATGAAATGTTTCAGCAGATTCTAGGGATCAAGAAATTGGAACACCAGTTGATTTATAATGCCTGCCAAGTAAGTATTAGTGTCACTTGGTTCTTTTGTGTCCAGCGTATGTCCTCCTTGCCAAGAGGTCCAGTGCTTCTTCACTGTGTGTAGAAGCCTTTAGTTTTAAGTACATCTCCACAGTTCGAGGAGTTGACACCCTCTCAGAAAGGAATTTTTGCCTCATTTGGTTGCTGAGAGCAGTTGGTAAACGGGTATGCCAGAGAATATGATACTTAAGCTACAGGTATCTCCTGAGACCTTCTACAGCGTCACATCTCCAGTGATTTGGGTGATTCTGCAGAATGTTCTGTGATCTATAAACCTGCATAACGTTTTATATAAATATT
>WTSP01024145.1:0-55155 GCA_025331215.1 Actenoides lindsayi | reverse complement strand
GAAGCACTGGCAAACGAGACAAGGTGACAGCTGATAAGAGCATGGCTTAACACCAGCAGGTCACGGCAGGTTTGGGTTCAGGCTTTATATGTATTTCATCGCGATCTGGGGGTTGACTAAGCATTAACGGCTTGTGGCTTTTCAGCTTGTGAGCCAGCGTCATAAATATGGCCTCCACGTGGTCATTGTCATTGGGGTTTTTGGCAGAGGTTTCAAACAAGGGCATACTGTGGGTATCAGCAAACTTCTGGGCCAAGTCCGTAGGTACCTGAATGGCGCTTCTCAGGTCGCATTTGTTTCCCACCAGGATGCGCGGGATGTCTCCGGCGAGAAGGTGCTGTTTGCACTCCTCGATCCAGGACGGCAGGCTGTGAAAGCTGGCAATGTTTGTCATGTCGTACACGAACACGACGGCGTGGACGTTCCTGTAATAGTGCTGCACCATGCTCTTCCTGAAGCGTTCCTGGCCCGCCGTGTCCCACAGCTGGATCTGGAAAGGGAAAAGACAACGAGAAGGGGGGGGGGGGAAACCAAACAAAAGAGGGTTATTACCTGTGTTGGAAAATAATTCAAATCCCCTGTAGCTAGGGGAGTCAGACTGTCACAAACCCGCTCCTCTGAATCAGTCATGCTGAAAAGTTTGGGCTGAAGAACACTGTTGCTTTTACACAAGTTCAGATCAGTGCTTTAGCTTTTCACTTTCGAGCAGGAAATGTCAGAAAGAAATGTTTCCTCCCTGGGAATGAAAGGAGAGCTCTTCTTCAGACTCAGAATTCGAGGATTATTAGATGTTCTGTAAACAACAAAGGTCAATGTAAAATTCCATCTCTTCCCACGAAAGGTACAGACGCTATCTTCCCCAATGAAATTTTCTCCCATTACCACAGTTCTGCATTCCTTTGATCCAAATGTTTCAGGAGACCTCAGAAAGCGTACAGAAAGTTGCCTCGTTTACCATTTTTACCAGTGACTTTGACGTTAATAAAAACCAAAACCCAAGTGCCAGGAAAATTTCCTGATGGCAAGAAGCTAAGATGTATCCCTGATGGAGAGGAGGATTAAAGTATCACATCATTTTTTTTTCTTTGAAAGCTGGGACAGTAGAAATAGGGTGAAACTGAATAGAAGCAGATGCAAAGTCTTGATAACAGTGACTAATGATAAAGACCTTTCCTATAAGTGCAGGATTCATCAGCTTGGAAATTATTAAAACAGATGATGATCCAAATACACGAGTCAATCACAGGACGGTCTGAGTCACTAGTGTGAGAGTGTGAAGGAAAAAAGACTAAGTGACATTCATTCTCTTACCCAGATGAGAGACACTTCTTGTTCTATGCACTTATCAGACATCACGAAGTCAGGAGACTCATGGAAAATTCTCATTAATTTGGAGTTTGACAAAGGGACAAGAAAGAAGCACGGACTGAAGTAATCCTTATGTTCAGATAACATAATGTTAAGGAACTACAGGTAATCTTAGAAGATGCTATATCAAATTAATTTCAAGAGGGAGCTCATTTTTACAGGCAGCTGTGAGTTTACATTTCCCTCCCCACCTCATTCACGGAGCAGAAATCAGTCATGCTTCAGTCAAGCACAGATCCTCAAGTGCATTCCCAGCCCTGGGCAGAAAAGAGGAAATTAAACTAAAGGTTTACAGATCTTCTGTTGGGTTTAAACTACAGCACCTCCGAGACTTTACTTACACGCAGCTTTCAAGCTTGAAGGGTATTATCTCAACTTTAAAATATTAACAACTCTTGGCACGGAATCATCAGAGTTAAATCCTTCCGCGAGATTGAAAATTGCACATTTTAGAAGTTTCTTTTTTCCTCTTACCAGGTGAACTTTGAGGAGACCGCTCCATTTCCGGCCCTCCCCAAGTATTTGCTCTACTGAAAACCAAACCAACACTGAAAATGCTCACGTTGTGGAATGTCCATTCACGAGTGAACACTAAGATTACTGTTTAGCTATTAGTTCAGTACCATCCATCTTCAAGGGAGCACCTTTTTTAAAACAGCCCTTTAAATCGTGTGATTTGAAAATGTGGGTTACCAGCATAATTCAGCTGATAGAACTGTGGATAGAATCACTCTGTCACACTCCCTAGGAAAGACAAACGTTAACTTCAACATATTGACTCAGCTGTCACCTCCCACCTTCCGACTCCTTTTTGCGGCTCCAAAAAGGCTGTTTTCTAAACAAAGACTCCCTTTGCGTGCACGGTTTATACCAGGCTGGTAAAAACACGCCTGGCTTTTAATAAAGAGAAAATGGGAAACTGTGTCTCCTTTTACGAGACGTGAGAAAAAAAACCCGAAGAGCTCCAATGTACAGAACACGATGTCTGGACTTTGTTCTTTGGCTTTCCTTTGCATGTAGGTCAGTAAAGAGTGACATCATTGTTTTCTTCGGTTTTCAATGCTTAGATCACTTTAAGGAGAGAACAATACAGAGTGTAAAAGCTCATCACATCTAGGCAGTGGTGTTTCGTACGAAGCCGTTACCCTCCCGTACAAGCTACAAAGGAACACGCTCGTCCCTGTGCCTTGGAATTCTACCCAGCTCCAGTGTGGGAGACCCCCAGCGAGAACAGTGCCTGCGTTCCTGCCAATGACACAGCATTTTTCCAGCTGCGAGGGAAACGCTCCCTTCTGTAGCAGCACAAGAATGACCGTCCAGCTGCCTTGGGGGAAGGGGGAACAGAGACAGAGAAGATGCTACTTTATAATCTCAGTTGTTCGAGAGGAAAAATTCCTGTGCTCAGCAAGCCCTTCAGAGCACAGCCAGAACAGGGGTAATTCGGTTCGTCTCGGCTTCTCTCTGTCCTGGTTCAACAGGCATTGCTGGAGCTCACTGAGACAGGCAAGAAAGGTGGAGATGAGTGAGAGGAGGTGGCAAAAACCCCAAAGCTGGTGCGTACTTGATGACACGCAGCAGTCCCCTAAGATCTAGTGAGTCCTGGCCATAAAGATAAAGTTTATTCCTATTAAAGCTGAAACAGAACTTCCTAGAAAAGAATGTGTCTCAGAAAAGCCTCCTTCAGTCCTCCACCTCCCTCAACCACATCTGGTACAATTTAACAGGTAACAGTCTCAAAAATGCAGCAAAAGAATCTAACACAACATATAAACCAAAATGGCACTACAACCTACGCAAAACATCTCAGGACTGTGCTTTAGACTGTACTCTTCTTCACTTCTCTGCAACAAAGGCTGGGCATAACCCAGAGGTGGTGAAAATGTCAGTCAAGAAGCTGGTGCTGACAAGAAGATACCCCTTGGGAGGTTCTCTCCTCTGTCACGGACAACAGCAGACCAGGGAGTACAGAATCCCAGCTGTCAGTCAAAAAAGTGCTGGTCAGTGGTTTTATGAAGAAAAAGAGTAACAAAGCATCTTACTCATTTTTCTTTTTTACTTAAAAAGAAGCGCATGAAGGGAAAAAAGAAAGACAAGAGAGGGAAAGCAAATGGACTCACACACCCTCTGCAAGTTCTTTCATCAGTAAGCAAGTTAAAACTCCATCTTTCAGCTACGTGACTGCAAGCTGTAACTACAAAGCCTAGTGAGAATAAAGGCAAAAAAGCATAATGCCAGGACCACGGTCAGTCCCTTTGTCTCTACAACCTTACACTTTTCTCATAGAAACAACTGTGATACAGAAGTAGGAGGGGATTCTGTTTAAAACCAGTTAAAACCACGTCACTCCTAGTAAACAAACTACATCTGTAAGCAGCTAGTTGTCTAATCTGCAAGTGACCGTTAGGATCAGCACTAGCATTTATGTATCTACTGGGAAAGTGTATTTTGGTAAAGTACATTTCATATACTTTTAGAATTTGCTTTACAGTGCAAAGAAGGAAAAAAGAAGATTTTTAACTCCCATCCAACTTCTTCCCTAAATTAATTTTTTAAGACTAAGATTTACCTACAGAGTAAAAAGCAAGAGTCAAATGTGAGCAAGGTATCCAACCTGTTGCTGCCCAGGTCTGTACCACATTTGCTTAAACACAGAATTGTTTTGGCTGGGAGAGACCTTTAAGATCATCAAGTCCAACTGATAACCCAGCACTGCCAGGGCACCACAAAACCATGTCCCTCGGCACCACATCTACACAGCTCTGAAACACCTCCAGGGATGGGGACTCTGCCACCTCCCTGGGCACCCTGTTCCAGGGCTTGACAACCCTTTGGGTGAAGAAATTTTTCCTAATATCCAACCTAAACCTCCCTTGGCATCGCTTGAGGCCGTTTCCTCTTGCCCTATAAACAATGCCAGTTGCCTAAGCTGCTCCTCTTAAGATTCTTTCTGTAGATCCTCCACTGGTTTTGTTGCCCTTCTCTGGACACGCTCCAGCACCTCAATGTCCTTCCTGTCGTGAGGGGCCCAAAACTGAACGCAGTATTCAAGGTGTGGACTCACCAGTGCCAAGTACAGGGGGACAATCACTCCCCTAGTCCTGCTGGCCACACTATTTCTGATCCAAGCCAGGGTGTTGTTGGCCTTCTTGGCCACCTGGGCACACTGCTGGCTCCTACTCAGACAGCTGTCACCCAGCACCCCCAGGTCCATGCAGCAATCTTAACAGAATCCTAGAAAAAAACCTGAAAGTTGTAACACGTCGCTATTACTGATGTAGCACTTCACTCCTGGACAATGTTCGATTTCTTAATGGGACATTTTTAAAGCAAAATATTCTTAAGAGCAGCATCTGCCTAGCTTTGTGGACTTGAAGGTTAAGTCAAGTAAGGGTGATCCTTGATAAAACACACAAGCAGAACTTCTGGGAGGCAACCAGCTGCTGATACCAGGCTGATACCACCATGAAAATACGGGTAATTAAGAGATCTTGCGAGAAGTCCATTTTAAGGATAAATTATTAACACCCACCAAGAGCTGTGCAAACGTTTGGCCTACGGTAGAAATTTGTCATCATCGCAGGAGCCTACAAAGTCATTCCAACGGGAGCAAGGCAAACCAGCTCTGAACACAGCTGCGAGGCAGACACAGCCAAGGCTACGAGACACAACCGCACTGAGCCTCTGGGGCAGGGAGGTGTGCCAGAGAGCCTGGGAAGCCTACCCCGCGGCAGGATGCCTGAGGGCGGCAGGGCAGGGCAGGCTGCCACGTCCCGTCCTCACGCCAGCCCTGCCAGCTGCCCCGGCCTCTGCAGCTCAGCCTACCGGGCGCTGGCCGAGGCTCCCGGGCCTGTCAGCACCCGCATCTCCCCGCGTCCCCCGCCGCTGCCTACAGCGCTGCCGGAGCCCCGCGCTGCTGCCTCCTGGTGCAGCGGGGTCGAGGCCCGGCGGGTGCCCCCCTCCAAGCGCCGCGTCTCCGGGCAAGGCCCGAAGCGGCCGTGCCGCCGCAGGCCGTCACCAGGCCGCGGCCGGCCAGCGCTCCCAACGCCGGGGGCCTCGCCCGGGGCTGGCACGGCCTTCCCGTCCCGTCCCGTCCCGTCCCGCCCGTACCTTGATGCGCTCGCCGTCGATGGTGACGGCCCGCTCGCGGAAGTCCACGCCGATGGTGGCCTCGGTGCGCTGCGGGAAGCGGCCGGCGCAGAAGCGGTAGGTGAGGCAGGTCTTGCCCACGTTCGAGTCCCCGATGACGATGATCTTGAAGATGCGGGAGCGCGCAGGGGGCAGCCCGCCGGGGAGCGCGCCGCTGCCCGTCAGGCTCAGCTCCAGCGAGGACTCCAGGTCGGCCGCCGCGGCCATCATCGCTCCGGAGGAGGTGAATGAGGAGCCCGGGGCGGACCGCGACGGGGACGGGGACAGCGACCGTCCCCGCTCCCCTTCTCCTCCTCCTCCTGCTCCTCCGCCCCGCGCTCCGTTAAGGGCGGCCGCGGGGACTGAGCACCCTCCCGCCCAGCGCTCGCGTCGCGTCACGCCAGGGCACCGGCGATTCGCCTGGCGCCGGGAGATCTCGCGAGAGCGCGGCCGTGGCTGCGGGGCTGGCGGCGGCGGGGGGAGGCGGAGAGGCTCGGGGGTGTCTCCGCCACCTCCCCGGGCAGCCTGTGACCGGCCCGGGCTACCCTTTCGGGGAAGTTTTCCTCAGTGCCCAACCACAACCTCCCCCGGCACAACCTGAGGCCGGTTCCTCTCCTCCTATCCCTTGTTACCTGGGAGAAGAGACCGGCACTCACCTTGCTGCAGCCTCCTGTCAGGGAGCTGGAGAGAGGGATGAGGCCGACCATCAACCGCAGTCCCCCACAGAGGATTTTCTTTCCAACGCTGGGGCCAATTGCCCGTGTGCCGTCCTGGGGCGCACAGCCCGCTGCAGGCGGCCCAGGTCTCTCCCTTGGACACAGCTGAACCCCACAGGCGTAGGGGGAGCGGGCTGCCCGCCCGTGTTCCTCCGCGGGCCTTCAAAGCCGGTCTTGGCCAAGCCCTGCGTCCCTGCCGCGCTTCTTCCAGACCGTTCTGCTGTCGCTCACAGTAACGGGGCGACAGTGAGTTCACTCCGGACAGCGAGCCACTTGGACCTGAAGCGATCGACGTACCTCACAACAAGAGGGGAAGAATTACGGCGCTGCCTTGAGAGCGTGTTAATAAACTCACCAAGGGCATCGACCCGGGAGACAGGGTGCTGACATCAAGCAATGTCCACCAGAAAGACTTGTAATATGTGGAAAACCAAATGCCAATTGCAGTCACTGAGAGAGGCTACCCTAAGGGAGGCTCGCTCTCTGGCCTGCAAACTGAGAGCTAAGCCACGATTCCCAAGGTTTGGGTCAGGAATTTGGTCATCAATAATACCTGTTGGGAGTCCTCCTCTTCATCCCGCTACGCCAAGAAACGATTCTTGGATCATCACTCCCTCTAGAGCAACTGTCACATAGTTGAAAGAGAGCGCTTCGAGCAGCCTGTCGTTACTCATATAAAAACAACAGGCTAGATTATATAAAAAAAATTAAAACGCAATGCCCTGAGTTCAGGGAACTTCAGTTACAGTGCCCATCTTAGTTCTTGTAACTTCCTTAAAGAAGTTGAGAAACCTTCATGGGGATCCTCTGATTTGGGCTCCGGCTACCAGGCTAAAAGGAGAGTTTACAGAGCTGTCGGGCAGGGTCTGCCGCCAGCTCATTTCACTGAGTTCCATCTGCCTTATGCCAAGGGGGCCAAAGGGAGTTACAATTAGACCTGAGCTCTTCCAACACCCCTTAACCTCTTTCATTCCAACAACTAGGAGTCATTAAAAGGCAGAACCCATGCCCCATCTAGCGGCCGAAGGCGTTCTTACTCATTCGATTTTTATACTCTACTTTTAAAACTATTATTTTTATATACAATTTTCCACTGACACCCCGACACCTTGCCCATGAATTTGCCTTTCAGCGCTGCCAACAGCCCACCGGGTTTCTGTTTTGTTAGCTGTTAGAACCACCTTTGTGGGGATGCTTTGGAACACTGCCGGACTGGGAAAGAATCAGAGTGAAGTAAATACTTTCTGAGAGTTGAAATGCTGCCCCAAACGTGGACAATAAATAAAGATTTCGCTCAGGGTTTCTGGGTACGGAAAGTACAGTTGTCTTTATTCCAAGAATGAACAGCTCTTCCAGGGGATAAAATAAAATCCTGGGTGCACTTCATGAAGCTCCTCATTTGCTGAAGGGGTCTTGGCAGCACTCAGTATTTGCCTGCTCCTCCCGCTGCAGCTCGCCTTGGCTCGAGCTACTGAAAGCACATCAGGGAGCTTTAACTGCCCTCCTCGAACTTCCCTATCACTCCAGTCATGAGACTTCCTGACCCATAAGAAATCAGTGACTTGACACGAGGCGACTTCACCCACCCCACCCGTTCCTCCTTTCTCCAGTAAAGCTGTCCCTCTAGAGCAGGGCGTTTGGGTCCCGGGAAGGTGGCTGCCTACCGAGGTCAGTGGTCACTGCCCCTGTTCTGCCAGATGCCACTGCCCTTCTGCGTGGTGGCAAGAGAGAGAGGGAAAGGTCAGCTGATGTACGCGGGCAGGCGTGTACAGACTGCGTAGTTCCAGCCAGAATTCCTCAGCTGCCTAGAGATTGCTTAAATCGCTAAATTGTGTACGTGACAAAATCCCAGTTTGGCAAAACGGAGTTTTTTCACGGGAATGTATTTTCAGGGACTCCAATTTTCTCCGGAGAGCGTTCCGTGATTCAGAACGGCAGGGAAGTAGGAATAGGTGGTGGCTAAAACGCATCAGGTCCAAACTCATATGACATTGAACTCCAAACCAGAGTGAAAAGTCAGCGCACAGCGAAAGTCACCGGTCCTTGGTAAAATTATTTTCCAGCTCTCTTTGTAAGGAACGTTCGCACTGGTATCTGAATGGGGTTGGTGCATCTTCTGTAGTGGTGGCTTCTCACTGTGAAAGATGCTTAGAGCAACACCAGCAGGGCAGTTACTTTGAAGTAAAAACCCAAATTAATTAGTAACGGGTTAAAAAATGATGGCTAATGTGGTAAGTCCCATGCAGGGAGATCTCAGGAGAATCTTGGCTTAAGTCACTTTCATAGGAGCTATTTCAGTGTAGTTAGGACTGGAAATTTCATCACTTCTGAAATATATGTAGGGATAAAGATGCTGATTAAATCATTACATTTCATCCAGCACAGACTATTTCTGGATGTTCCTTTCTAATATGTTTGGAGACCAGTAAATACAGTTGAATTAATTTATAGTAACAGAATAAAATAAAAAGGCTTCTCACCATATAAGCATTTGGAAAAACCTTTTGTTTTCCTTCTTTGGCAAGGACAAGTACTTTTAATAGGCTATTCTGGTGTGCTCAGGCTCTTGTGCATTCACTCACTAAGATCACAGTTATTTTTATTTAGCAGATGTAGAAGCTCCTAAGGAAGGGGATTCTGAAAATAGTTGCAAGTCTCTGGACTTGCTCAGCATTTCAAGAATAGCTATTTCTGTCTTCCCTTCAAGACGTCTTTTAACTAGTCAGTCCCATGAAAATGCAGACTGTTCAATATCTAAAAATTATGTCTGCTGGGTTTTAAATTAAGTAACAAATTAGGAAAAAAAAAAGTCTAAGACTGCCTCACGTTTCTTGTTACTTTCTGCAGAGATCACAAAGTTTCCAGGTGTGTCCTTCTGATCCTGGTAGTTTAATGACAGGCAGCTTAAAAATGCTTGTAATATTTCTTCAGAGATACTGTGCCTCTGACCTCTGAATTCCTCTGGGGGCTCAATCCTTCTGTGGGAGGCCTTGCATCCTCCATTTCTGCAAGTAACAGTCCCGTGGTACTGCAAGGAAAAATTCTGCTATTGCAAGACCTGACCCTGCAAGTCTAAGAAGAGTTCAACCTCCCGTTGACATGCTCCTTTGTGACAAAATACAGATGGCAGAAATGTTGCAGCAACAAAGAACAGCTTTTTAGGGGACAGGATTTAAGGACCCTGTATGCCAGGTTCTTAAAGCAGACTTAAAAAGCAAGTATTAACATATCCTCTTGAAATCACAAAGCCAAATATCTCATCTACCTTTGCACTGAAATAGAGTCTTGACACAGCCAGTTACTGGAATGTGATTTTCTCATTCACTTCCATGCCCCTGTTCTTGCCAAAGCTATAAAACTAAAAGCTTTAAGGAAATGAAATATTTTTTTTTTCCCCCCCCATTTCTGGCTGATGCTTGGATTTTATTCTTATTGAGTACCCTCTGAGAGTTTGCAGCTTTCATGTTCAGAGCAGCATAAGTTTTCTGTTGTCTGGATGATAACAACAGCCCTCATCCACTGGATGTGACATCAATAGCCTTGGACAGGAACCTTACATCCCCTGCTGCTGGAATCCCCTGCCAAACACGGGCAGAGAAAAAAACCAGACCTTTAGTGCTAAAGGCAGAACCTGCAGCTCTATGAGTGATAGTTTCATAGGAGCAGCACCCACCAGACACCCCAGCTCCGAGGAACTGGAGTGGCTGCGGGTTTGCGTCTTCAGGGTGCTGCCAGGCTGCTTGGATCTGTACAGAAAGGTAACATCTGCAGCTCTTGGGCGACAGTGCTGAAATAAGGAGCCATTCGGCCTATCCGGGTAGCTGAGGTGATAACTGAATCACTTGGTGTCAAGAGGTGTCAGGAAACCTGATGGGGAACATCTTGACAGCAGGACAGCGAAGCTCTTCTGAAGCGTTTTGATTCGCCAAGTGGGTGTTAAACCAAAAGCACTGTCCCTGCTTTCTCTCTCCCTGCAATTGTACACACTGTGCTCGAGGGCTTTCTGCACCTCCCAGAGCAGTGCTGCAGAAAGGTTCATCAAATGTCACAAAGCTTCTATGTTTCCTTCTCTGCACCATGGCCTCCAGTAAGTCATACCCGGGGAGCAAACAAAGCTGTGCCCTACAAATGATGTGCCTGCATGTGCAAGCTCCAGATAGAAGACTCTGAGCCCCGAGACTTTGTTTGATGGGAGCTTGTATTGTCCTTCTTATTTTCTGGCAACAGGTTTTTCTTCAAATAGTATGATATCAGAGTGAAGTTTTGTTACTAATTTCTGCAGGAATAAGCTTTCCTCCTCCTTTTCCTAGGCGTTTCTTTGTTATCAAGGGCATGGTCCTACTCCCATTTTAATTAAGCCACTGAATAAAAACCACCTACCTATGAACAAAACTGGGAACTGTTCCCACTTCAGCCCCTTTTGGTAAAATCCCACCTACATCAGCAACACCAGTTTTGTTTACAGCTAGAATAAGATCGAGGGTTCCAATAAAATCAGCATTACCTTTATAAATAGCAAACCCTTCCTCTGCTCTCCCTCTGCTCTGAAAAAAACCCCCAAACATTGCAGCCAGCTTTGGTTGGTGGCTTCCATGCAGAGGTTGGAATGACCCAACGGGCTGTGATGACTGACCTGGTTCTTGACCAGCACCGTGGTTGTACAGCTGTGCTGAAGCCCTGCTCCAAGGACATCTCCTCTGAAAGAGCTGCGGTCTTCCAGGTGTCAGCCACACAAATCTGCTTTTTAAGAGGGACACATGTAAAAGGATATTAGAAAGCAAATACTGCAACGTATTTGTGCTATTGAAAATCCTGTGGTCTCACCAGGAAGAGTAATTTATAATGTATACAGTAAAAGCAAAAAAACCCCAAAGCAGATGGGGCCCGTGCACCTGATAACATGGGTAACAACACAAGGCAAAAGCTTGACTTTCCCAGTGGTTTGCTAAGACGTCCCTTCTGCTATCAGATTTTTGGGTTTCTTTCTGCATTCAGGAGCTCCTACTTGTACTTATTCCACTGGCATCCGTCATTCTTTTGCCCTTTCTTAATATTCACCAACGGCTTGTGCCTCCAGACAAGAGACTCACAGCCCTGCACTCAGATAACTTTGGTTCCTCCATTTCAACCTTGCTGCCGCACGAGGCTTTTCCTCCATTCCCTTCTCTTTCAGGGTAAATTGAGGTCACTGTACATAATTCATGTCCACCTGCAATTTGTGTACCTGTCAACTCACTCCCCCTCGTCCTTTTCAACGCAACCAAGCCAGAAGGTTTTGTTCTGAAAACCCCTCTCTTGCATCCTTTTGAGCTCTCTGCTGGTGGAGATGGTCCCTTGCCCCCAACACACTGCCTTGTGGGGCAGTCCCAGCTCACCTGTCAAGGGCATTCCACCCTAGCAGGCGGATGTCCAGCAATCCCAGTGGCAGAGGGAGCTGGAGAAATAACAGATCAGCTGCCCCCATCACCTAAACTCTTCTCCTGGCAATAGGGCAGGGGTCAGCCCCCTGCCTTCGAACTGTTGCACAGGAAGGATTTCAGAGAGGTGAGGTGGCTCACAG
The DNA here is from genome assembly GCA_025331215.1 of Actenoides lindsayi. NCBI lineage: Eukaryota > Metazoa > Chordata > Aves > Coraciiformes > Alcedinidae > Actenoides > Actenoides lindsayi. The sequence goes on along the minus strand of WTSP01024145.1, from coordinate 43,386 downwards.
GACATCCCAGGCTGCTGCTGTACTTAACATACGGCAGTATAAAAAAGTCTTGGCCCAGTTTTGCCAGATAATATAAAAATGTAGTTGACAGGGGTAACCATCCTCCACCAGCAGGGTCCTGTGGCATTACACAGAAGGCAAAGGACAGACACATGGGGGAAAGATGCTCATCGGGGGGCTAAACAGGCATTCAGAAGAACAAACAAGTTTACTCTGCAATAAAGCAAAGATTATTTTCCCAGTTTAAACAACATGAAGAACGTTTTTTTTCAGTTACCTTACTGATACTGCAAGTACAGCGAGATGCAGAATTATGAACATTTGGTGATTCCTATGAGGAAAATAAAAAACAAACCAAAAAAACCCAAACCAAACTTGAAAAGCATGATGTGAACAGCTAGAGGCCAACATTTCCCTCAAACTTGATGAAAATGCTTGTAGATGAAAAAGACAAATGCAAGCAAAGCTAGCAGATAATTAATAAAAGCAGTTTAGTCTATTAAAAGGTTTGCTAGTTGCAGCAAGGGGACTCACTAGGCAATTAGCATGCATGCCTTCAGCCTTCTGAGGGACAGAGTGAACGCAGAGAGATCTCTTTCTGCTGCTGCACGTGGGACCTTCAGAACAGTTTCCAGAAGCATAATGACAAGGTAGGAAGATCCTTCAGACCTGATGGAATAGAAGGGTACCAAGTGAAAAGAGGCAGTCCTGACAGCTTTGCGCAGATGAAATTATGCATGAGCTGCCAGACTACCTTAGCTCCTCGTAAATCTGCTGTGCTCCGAGTCCTCTCGTACGCAAGCACGAGGTGCTCTTCCCAGAAATGGAAAGGGGACGTCTGAAAGCATTAAAATCTCAAGGCAGGCAGGCAGGCAGTCACCCAGGGCGAGTGCCCCTCCCTGCTGACAGAATTAAAATGAAATTCCTAAGGACACTGCTAAGACAGGGATGCTGGTTTTTTAGAAGACACTGTTTTTCAGCAGGTTACAACCCATGCAAAGCAGCCCGTCCTGCCCCGAGCTCGCCTGCCACAGCCGAGGGGTGAAGGAGGATAGTGCTGGAATGGCTTCAGTACCTCACCCCTCGGGCATATAGAACAGAACACAGGACCTGAGAGTTGCTGGAGCCCTCTCTGTGCACTGCAGACAGCGCTAATTAGAACAGTTCATTAGACTCAGCAGTTAAACACCTTTTTTTCCTCATAATCTCAACTGTCCCATGTTCCCAACACCTTATAGGTTATTTTAACGCTGTGTCAGCTGCCAGATAGTGACTTCAGCTCCCGGTTGTCAGCATTACCCAATTATTTTGCTGACCAATTAAAACCCCACGACCTTCAGGGATGCTGGGGCAGGGAAGCTGTGTGGGCTTATGGGTGGGGAAGAGAAGGCTACTGAGATTGATTATTTCCCTCTCCTCTCACCAGATCTGAGGGAAACAGCAAGTGCTTCTTCATTCAGCTTGCCCCTCCAACCCCTTGTATTCAATCCTTCAGCAAGAGCATTTCCCAGATCAGCTCTTTGTAGCCTGAAAGTCCTAAGATCTTTTCATATGTTTGCACAATTAGTTTGTAAAGTAGGAAAGACAGCTCCTTGCTGAGGGGGTTCTTTTCCAGCCGGACTCTGAAGGGAGCCACAGCCTTTACCCACTGATTTTTGCCCCCCCCCCATCTGCCAGACCCACACCCCAGTTTACAACCCGCAGATGATGGGGAATGAAGGGAACTAGAGTTAAGGGATCATTTATGAGAAAGCTGGTGGGCATCTAAGGAGGAGGCTGAAGCCTACAAGGAAACACTAGCACTCATTTACAAACAGAACTCAGCATTTTTATTCATTGATTGACTTCCTGCCAGTTTTGATATTTGCTACCACCAGAGAAGAGCGTAAAAACACAGTACAACATTGTTAACCAGTTAGGAAGGCTGGAAGGGAAAGCAAATCCCAGTACAATTGCAAGTAACTTGGTGGAGTTGATAATTAAGAATTTTTTATTGTTATTTTTTTTTTTTAACGGATCAGCAATGAAGCAATAAATATGCTGCTGCACTGAACCAACAACAGGACTGTCACTAAGTTTGTGGTTTATTGCATTACAGTTTAAAACTAAACGTTACCCATCATCATACATTTGTTCACCAACCAGGTAAATGACACTTGGTTGTTTTTTTTTGTATGTTATAGACTAAATGGCTAAAATTACGCAGTGGCTGAACTAGACTAGGACTAGTAGAGGTAGATATTGAATGGGCAGTGCCAGGCAGAAATATTTTGTAGAAGTACTTTTTGCCTTTTGCGATGAACAGTTAGCAGATGTAACATTTTCAGTTCAACCAACCAACATCTTAGGAGAGCCATTCTAAGATGCTTTGGATTTCCTAGTAATCTTCCTCTCGCGATATTCTTACAAACCCTTCGATACGGTCCCTTGTAAACTGGACAATCTTTGTCCTCTGGGTTTTCCACCATGATTTACTTGAAGACCAACATACAAAGCTAGAATCTTTGTCAACATACTACTTTTGCTTGTACCACTCTAAAAGTAATACACATTAACAGCTTCCTTGGCCGGGGAAAACTGCATTTATAATATTTACAGCTTCAGTAATCTCTCTAGTAATAAAAAAAAGCTACTTTATACTTCATCTACAACGGAATTTCTATTATGCCACCTCCTTACAATTCACTTCAATCTCCTTTTTCCCAAGCTGCTCTATCAGTTGCTCCTTGCCTTTCCCACTGCTGGCTGGATGCTCTTGGGAACAAGAATTCTCTGCCCAAAACAGGCATTACAACTGGTGTTTGTAGACTGCAGCTTTAGGGTTCAGGAAATACAATGGTGACAAGGAGAGCTCTGTGAAAGCGTGTGCCCATAGCCCTCTACCACATCCAAAAGCAGCTCACAACCGGAACGCTCCTGGAAGCAAGAGCATTTCCCCAAGCTCAGCAACCATTTCCTCCCTCTTAATTTCTGACTTACATTAATGAGCTTTTAGACTGCTCGGTTCCTTACCGATGTGACTAATTACACTACATTTGCATAATTTTCCTCCACAGAATCCCAAAGCAGTATGCAGACAGACGTGAACTCCTACTTCCACAGAGCTCCAGCTACTTCACATTTCCACTTAGGTACAAAACTGCATTTTTAGAGCAAACTTCCTTAGAGGGAAAGATTTCCAAGCTAGCGAGCTACCCGAACACTCTCAAACCCAATTAAAGCCATCACGCAAAGGGAAAAATGAAGTGATTTTCATTCAGGTACATTGAGCTGGATTACTCTATCAAGTGCTTTTGTTTGCATTAGCAGCACACATTCCAAGGACAGGGGTGTGCAGGGGATGCTGGCACTGCAGGAACCACGGCACCACTGCCCGACCCTTCAAAGGCATCACGTTAGACAAAGATCTTCACTTTCCTTACTTGAACTCGCTCAATGCCATCCTGCAATTTGTGCCCCTGGTTACTCAGGCCTAGATCTCACCCTACTCTCATCAGGGTTCTCTCTCTGCGAGGACACTGACAATTCAACCTGGCTGTTGTGAGGTGCTTCAGGGTGTACTGTACAGCTGGAGCACCTCTGGACCTGGAAAAACAGACCAAAGCAAACACTAAAGGAAGATTTGATCGGCAAATTATACGTACCTCATCTAGCCCTAGAGAGCTCCCTGGGAAACTTGGACCTTTCTCCCTGCGCTAGGAGAAAAAAAAAACAAACCACCTCAACAACAAACTTCTGTTTGTATTCTGGCTGACACACCACTTGTCAAGACATGATTCCTCCCCTATGGACATGGAAGTATTAAGATCTCTACTGAAAAAAGCGCCAAGGTAACCGTAGAAGAATAGAGAGGCTTTTAAGGCATTGAAGATGCAAAGAGACAAAACGAATTACTGAAAAGATCATTTTGAGACTATTTTACCTGTTTGTTTACTCATACCACGTCTCAACACTCTGGTGGAAAAGGTGAGTACCTCGCCTATCATCTTGAGGCAAACAACCACTTTGTTACTTACAATTTCAAGTCCACTTCTGACTGTGGCATTGCTTTATGCAGCGTGCATTTGCACCATCTACAGTCTCTATCTAGGGAAAATTTGGGGTCTGGATTAATTTTTTTTTTCTCCAGGAAAGATATCCATGGCATACATCATCACCAGTGGCTCCACTGATGGTGAAAACATCCTTCTCCAGTGAAAATCATGAAGAATCAAACAAAATGCTGTCATTAGTAAGCCACTGTTCTGGGTCACTCTGGCCATGACTGCAATCCCTGCTCTCCTGCTTTGGCAGCCAAGACTCTACGATTACAATTTTGGATCTCAGCGTGCAGAGAAGTTTCCACTGTAGCACGGCCCTCTGTGCTACTACTTTGCAAGGCTCAATTGCATTGGATTGTAACTTCATTTCCAGCTCTTAAAAACTCCTCCTCAGAAGTCAGCATCGCATCTGGCAGGAGCGATGCAAAGGTAGGTGAAGGAACAGCAATTCTTTTGCCAATTAAAGAACCTTCTTCTTCAGGTAAACTCTTGACTTAGGTTTCATTTCCTGGGATTGCAGTCTTCTGGAAGGAGATAAGGAACCTCTTTAATCCAAAAGCATCATCTCTGAAGCACTATGGATGCCCTTCAGCAAGGTTATGAAGTCGTCTTTGGGGAAATCACAAGAGATGTGTAGATGGAGGCTTCTGGAAGGCTCACAGAAATATCCTTTCCCACTTGCATAATGAAAGATAACAAGTAACTTCTTGCTGTTTGTTCATCTATTTCGACACAAAAACAGGCAACGAAAACGTAAAGGAAATAATCCCATTTATAGGCAGCACCCAAAAAAACCAGAATTCGAAAACAGGAAAAAAAAAATTAAAATTGCTCGATGCAATTCACAATCTTGTTAAAAAGAGTGAGCACTCATCTGCCTCTAGCTAAGCATCAGAAGCCAAGGAAACGGCAGCAATACTCAGAGGCAAGGCCAAAAGCTCATAGCTTGTGTAGGCAAGATTTGAACCATCTTCAGTAGTTGCAGAAGACATGCAGTCCAAGTATCTCAGGCCGCAGAAAAGACTGAGATCCAGACATAAATACCAGAGTCAGTTAAAGGCTCTATAGGTATTCTAGTCCCTAAAAGCCCAGCAGATTAAATATACAAATACAGCAACACAACTTACATTTCTGACATGAACTACACTGCAAACGTACACGGGGATAGTCTAACTGTGAAAAGAAAAGGGGGCTGAATACACACAAACCCAAAAATCTGTTCTTCCGGCAGTTAGAAAACTACAAACACCCGGAAGCCTTCCTGGATTTCTGAACTGTACATGGCAATCACTGAATTCCGTGACGTGAAAGAGAAGGCTGTGTATCCAACACGACAGATAACTCTGTAACTGAACTCCTGCAGCAAAGAAGGCACTCACTTTATAAGCTGTAGTTTATTTTCTGCTCTGTTTTGTAGGATGAGCCTATTAAAAAAAAAAAACCAAACCCACATTTGAGCACTTCTCTATATTATTAACACAGTAGACTCAGAGACTGAAGCTTGACTTGGAAAACAAAAGTTCAACGTAACATCGACGGAACTGAAAAGCCAAGTAGTAAAGCATTGGGTGTTCTAGGACTTCCCAGACATTCAGTATTTACATATAATGCATTTGCACTTTATAGTCAACAACCACCCATCAGCAGTGACATTATTAGCGGAACTGGACAGCACAGTAAGCCAACCCTGAGCTGCACTCTAGTCAACCCATTCATTTGCAAAGTACAACAGAGATTGGTTTAAATATTCACACAATTGTTTTTCAAAACATTTTATTGCATTATATTTGGTACCTTATGTTTGACAAAGGAAATTACATCTGTAACTGCAGGAATAAGAAGCTGGTCTGTTATTGAAAAAAAAACTCTTGGGCCCCTTAAAAGTTACAAAGTCTTGGGCTTGCCTGAAACAACTGAGCAAGAAATATATTCTTAGAAATGTAGGGCTTCAAGTATTACAAACCTGTGACACTGTGGAAAAGTTCCAGAGGTATCTAAACTGCAGCACTTTTTAATATTTTTTTTTTATTTTTTTTTATTTTTTTATTTTTTCTGCATAACGTGAACAAGGCCTGCTGAGGTTTTCAACTATTAGTCTCTTGATCAGTCAAAATGGTAGTCAGGAGATCTCCTCTTTGCCACTTCAAGCCATAGTATGTTCTCATTTTGTTTTCACTCTACGTGAAAAATGCATGCTTATCTTTCTAATTAGTTGGTGCCACATCACAGTGCATTATTTTATTTGGTTCTTGCATTACAGTTTTAAAAAAAAAAAAGAAAAAAAAAAGAAGAAATTTGGCCAACCTATGCTGATAGGTTCATCTTGAGAACAGCAATGATTCTCCCCCCCCCACCCCCCCCATCCCTCCCCAACCCCCCCCCCAGTTTAATTCCAAGAGAGCGATCGTTTTAACTGGTTCCTTCGGTTAAAAACTGTGGTGCAAGAACACCAAACTGATCGTGTACAGTGAAGTTCAGAGACACAACAAGCTTATTGAACACACTATGTTTCTTAATTCTGCTTGGTATCGGTACGTCCCAGCATCCACAACCGAACGCCTACGTTGTGGGGTTCTCTGGATGTTCTGATTCACATTGCATACTTCCTATGGACAGAATCATCCCCGTATCAAAATCAGTCAGATGCTAAAGCCCCATCAACTCTTTTGTGCTCAGTGAAAGAATCCAGTGCTAAAACAGCGTTTTCGCTGTCTGAGATAACAGTAATCTCACAAGACAAATTTAAAGTAATATTTCTGCCACACACCTGCTCTGAGGGCTCGACACCTCCAGATTTCATATAAATTAGTTTAAAAACATGGGTAGGTAGGTAAGGAGAAGGGTGGGGGTGGGTTTTTTTTCTTCAATTTTAGCAGCTTTTAATTTTTAAGAAACCGAACAACCTCTATCCAGTAATATGTTAGATATTTTATATATATACTTTGTCAGCAGGATAAAAAAAAAGTAAAACTATTTGAAGGCAACGATTTATTTCTTTTTTCCTTCTGTTCTCTGTGTAAGTTAGAACAATTCAGCAGGTGCGTGACAAAAATATTATACACCAGATATGGTCCAATGTCGTTTTTTGTTTTGTTGTTTGTTTTTTTTTCTCCAATAAAGTTGTTCATATTTCATTGGCCAGTTCTTCAGGTTCTGCAGAACTATCTCCATTAACTGTGATCTTCATATCCTCTTCATATCCAGGGGGCATGAAAGCCAAAGCATAAGGGAAAAGCTTATGACAATTTGCTCTGTAAGTTTCAGATGCTTCTTTACAGTCTCCAAGGCTACCGTCACATAAAGCTTCTAATACCTCCATACAAGTCTAATTAAAAAAGAAAAAAAAATAAACAGATGTTATGGCTTCTTAAAACACTCATCTGAACGCTGACAAGTCAGAAATGCAATGCTACAAAGAAAAAGGCAAGTATTCTTTTCAGGTTTCTCTCACTATCAAACGACATGTTCTTTTTTTTTTTTAGCCTGACTGGAAATACTGAAGTTTAAAAAGGGATTTAAAAACCAGCCAGTCATCTTGACTGAAAATTAAAACACTCATCTCTCACCTGCTCCTAATTTTCCCTAACTATCATTACTAGACAGCGAACAGGCTTACTTGCAATCAAATGTGTTTTCTGGGTTTGTGGTGCCCCATCTCCCCAGTCTTGGGATACACTGAACATTCCAGTGACACACAACATACATTTGAACTTTTAGCACTTGCAAATAAAAGTAATGACTCCAGAACATAGAGTAGAATTGCCTAATAATGACTTTTGTGAACATGCTTTCGGGCAGAATTCAGAGAATTGTGGAATTCAGAGAACTGTGGAATTCAGAGAATTGTGGAATAAATCAAAATGTAAAATATAAATAGAGTGTAAAATAAAACAAAAATAGCACTAGCTGAATAATAGTAATTAGATGTGAAAATATTCCTGGTAGGGAAAAAAACCTCACATTTTTAAATTTAAGGATCTGTGACTTAGTGAAGTGTGCCTGTAACTAGTGAACCAACCCAAATTACTCAGATGTTACCACACCCTTCAGCTATATCGGCAGTTTCACAGTCAGTTTTGTTCATGATTTAGAAAAGAAAAAGGACATTTCTTGGGTTTTTTTCCCCCCAACTTGCATTCCAAACATGAGAAACCAACCTACTGAGCATCACTAAAGCCCGGCAGCGCTTAACCCCCACCCATGCTGCCTCTGCCAGCATCAGCTACTCGTTTTGTGCTCCTCTGACATTTATTGGAGCTTTTATGTCTTCTGTGTATTGAGATTAACTGTTCTGTCCTCCTGCTACAGAGTTATGAGGTTCTCTCCAATAACCCCTTTCCCTCACGTTTGCTCTTTGTGACACCGGCAGCCACAGAAGGTCAAATATCTCTGAACTGATGCCTGCACTGCACCCTGACACACCTGGTCTTTACTTAAATGACATGTAATGAATTCCACCTCTTTGCACGTGAGAATGCCTTTAAACAAATGCTTGGACTCCTTCAGATTCCTATTTTTTGGGGGGCACTTTCCATTTGCCACCTGCAAGTTCAGTAGAACTTCAACTGTTGTTACTTTACGTTGGCAACGAGAAGGCTTAAATTGGACTTGTCCAGTTCTATCACAACACTGTGCGTGTCATCTTCACACACTGCTCAGCCAGTAAGTGCTTCTTCTAGTCCTACTGAGGTAACACCTCCAAAGCAACCAAGCACTTGGGTTAGATTTTAATCTTTCCACGATCCAGTTCCCAGAATCTCCCACTCAGGCAAAACCCACAGCTATGAGGCAAAAAGAATGTTGTTGAAGGCAATTTAATTTTTGTTTCCTAAATCTATCGATAGCCTAAAAAAATAGATAAATAAATAATACAACTACATGATAAATAATAGATAAATAAAAGAAAATAAATAATAGATAAATAATAAATAGATAAATCTATTGATCTTTGAGGCTGCTCAAACAGCAACACCCCATAGCAAGTAAACAGTTTATGAAAAGTGCTAAATATGTACTTCGAATATAAAAGATGAGAGTTTGTGTTCCATAACCAGATCAGCCAGAGAAGGGGTCTGAATCTTTGACAGGATTTATAAACTTGCTTAGAATGTTGATTTGTTAATTCCCCTCTATTTTGTCCAAAGATTCTATTGTCAACTTAGAATCCTTCACAACCAAACTTCTGTTGAACACAGTATATTTCCAAAGGGACATTTTCTAGGTTTTTTTTCTCCCCACAAGAGAATGATTTGACTAGAAAGTTCAGTAATTTTACTTGCAATAGATCTAAAAATTCTTGTGTCGCCAGAACACAATAAAGAAATAAAGTGCCAGGGGAGCTGAGAGAAATGAAACGTCCTGTAGTGTGTGCAGCCTGCCTAGGAATCTCTCTAGCAATCAAATGTGCTGGATACCCTCAGTGATACCAAAGGAAACAGTTTGGGATACAGAGATAATTTAGAAAAGCCTAGAGAAAAGAAAGGACAGTTTTTCCCTCTCTGCTTTGTCAGGTGGTTCTGTCTACATGTGGTCACAGGAAGAAAAACCAAAAAATGTTTACTAATTCTTTGTAAGAAACACATGAAAATACTAAAAAAAAAAACCCCAAACCTTCCTCAAACAGTTTGAAGCTGCAATGCAGAACTGCTAAGTCTTCCCAGATGAAGGTGGGGGAAGAGGGGAAAGGGGCATGGTGGCAGTGGCACAGGGACATTATTCCACCACCACTGGAATGAAGCAGTTTCAAAACCTGCTAAGCTTTTTACTTCATTACATACTAAGGCCAAAAGGTGCATATGTAACTTTTATTAAAGCTAAGATAATTCCCACAGCTTGCAGGGGCATGGATGTGGAAAGCCCTCGTGGAGTTGGAGCCACTCCTTAGTCTATCTTTTTCCTGTTGAACGGTTGCCTGGGTAACAGCTAAAGCTCAGACAGGCTACAGTTTTTTCCTACTGGGGAGCTTTACTATCTTTTGCCATGTGAATTCTCTTGTGTTTAACAAGCTTTCTCATTACCTGCAGCAATAACATGGCTTCTGCTGCTAGCCAGTTATTTTCACACTGTGACAGAACTAAATTAAAGGTGCAAAAAGAACACTGAACATTTCAGTTCAGATGAACCTGATACCCCTTTCTCTCATATGATATGCCAATCTCCTTACCATAAGGTACAGCAATTGTTTCAGCTTTCTCTTACCTCTGTAACTGACATAAAGCTTTCACAGATATACCAGAAGTTGTTTACAATTTATAAATATGTTACCTGAAGATTTCTGTTGATGAGGGATTCGTCCAGGGTCATTGCCAGCTCCACTGCCCTTTTCTGACTGGAAGGATCTAAATAGTACATCATTTTGGCAGCTACAGGAGGAAAAAATAAACTCCATCACCCAGTGGATGACCAAAACCATCTTACATATAAACATAAAATAGAGATAATATGATTAAGAGGGGATACTGAATTCTACAGTAGTAGTTCAATATGGAACCACTTGGCACATTAAAGCTGGACAGCTGAGCCAGTAGAAGGGCAGCTTTAAGGCCACTATTCATCCATTAATTCCAAGCATTGAAACAATAAGGCATTGCCTATCCTGCAGGGTGGAGCATTGTGCAGTGTACCACAGAATCCCAGGCAGCAAAGATAACAAACCAAACCTGCTGCAACTCACCATGGTCCCTCCAGCACCACTGCTCACATCCCCTTCACACAGAGAAGAGGGCACAGAAGAGATGTGCACGCAGAGCTCTTGTTATAATACAGTCTCAGGACACATCCAGAAGGCAGTTCCAAGTCCCAGGGCGCATATGTAGTTGAAGGAACTTGGATGTCAGAAAAGATGCAGGAGTAAACTCACTGCTTTTCATGGCCAGGTCTGAGCCACAACACTAATGCCACTCCCCTGGGTGGCTGACATCCTGTTTCCCATCTGGTACCCACTGTAACACGTGGCCACTATTGACAGACAGCCTTTTGTAAAAGGTAAGCAGCACCATTTAAACTCCTACTGTTAGGCAAACCAACAGCTCTGGGTGCTACAGGGCTTGCTGAGCCTTCAGCACACTTCTCTTGGCAGTCAGCCTCTTCAAATACATGTATCAAAAAAATCCCTTTGCAACTTGGAAATACTAGCTGGCATACCAGAGCTCCAACAGGCTATTTCACAGACACATGAAATGCAGTTATAGTTGTCTTGTACATTCAGCACACATCAGAAATGAAAACAGGGCAGAGAGGACCAAAAATTTGTATTTTAGCAGCATAGAGAAAAAAAATAAAAAAAATAAATAAATCAAGAAAACCACAGACAAGCTGGTGGTCATGCTGTCACAGAAACAAAGAGAAGAAAAAGCATTCCTGACAGAAAGAGTGACTTTTACATCATCAGTGCTAATACTGAGATGCCACTGCTAGCTAAGCACAGAAGATACAGGAGCAGGGGAGGAAAAAGATAAATCAAAGTACCTGATAACCTATGTGGTAGTGAGTCATAGTTCTTTTTAAGGAAAGCTTCATTGAAGTTCTTTGGATTAGTTGCTCCAAAAAGCCGATTCATTTCTTGGTTTAACACTGTTCTAACTGCATCAGGCAGATCCTTACTTTCAGATACTATTGGATTGGAAAAAAAAGAAGTTAATTGAGGTGAGCACAGGAAATCACAGTAAAATCGACTTGATACATTTCTTTATTTTAATATTTGTCATGTTTACATTAGTAACATAACTGGAAAAAATATCAAAGATGCATGAAATGCAAAAAGGTAAATAACTGCATCTTGGAAAAAAATTAACTGTGGCAGTTTTCTGATGCTTAGAAAAAGTCAAAGGCTTTTTACTCCAATACACTCTTCCCCTTACAGATTAAAATCTATTAGGTTAAGAGACTGAGGTCATATAAACCTGATCTTAAATGTATCTAGTCTGTAGCCATCAACAGGAAGGGTGGTGACCTTTGGGGCAAGGGAAGAGAGAGAATCCTTCCAACCTCCTTCCTAACAAAAAGGACAGAATTCTGAGCCATCTCCTCAGATGCTGACACAGGCTGCCAGCAGAAAAGCCAGAACTGCTCACTCTGCATTTGCCATTTCTTCACTCACTCTTTCAGGGGTTCACAGTCTTAGAAAGACTCGGTAATACTTGCTGGAATAGCTACCCAATCCAGCTGCAGTCATAATAAACATACTTAATTTTAGCCTTAATCAATTGTTTCAAAAGCTTTCTAATGTGTGTATTCAATATTTTGAATGAATGATCCTAACAGTCTATAAAACCAGTGGCTGCATGTGGGATTAGGCATCACTTGGAAGCACGTGTATCAGACTGACACCTACCACTGCTGAAGAGATGGATCATACACTCATGAAGCCAAGGATGACTAGAATCAATAGCAAAGGCTCTCTTCACAGACTGAAGCATCAGAAGGAACTTCTCTGGAAAAGAAAGTGTTGGCAAATGTTCAAACACCCGCGGGGGGGAACTCACAGCGTGAAGTTGTAGGAGTGTTTTTAGCGTTTGAAATGAGAGTGATCATGAGAAATCAAAGCTGAGTGTATTACAACAGCCACTTCTCCTAACGTTTATTTAGCCAGTGAATTAAGGCTGTTAAACTAATAAGTAAATCTGTACATATTAAGTTCTTAAAGCACAGTATTTCACTGATAAAAGAATTAAAAAGCCAAGTGTTTCAAAAGACCAGTGCTCATTAGCAACTGCACACTGCCTCTTCACAGTGTGTAGTTCTGCAGACAAACAACTAGGGCAAATGTAAGCTGGGAGAATTAGCTACAGTCTCAACACTTGACACATTTAAACACAGCAAAGCAAGTGGATCAACACCACGTGTCCAAACTTTGGTTTGTGGCTGAGGTGTCAGTCCAATGAAATACTGTGCATCTCACAAGGAGCTGGCTCCTTTTGCTTAAATTCTAATGCACACCTCTAGGAACTGCAAATTACTTTCTTTCCTTGGTTTTCTCACCTACCTTTTCGAAAATAAATCTCAAAGGCAAAAAGATGTGTCTCTATTTTGTTCTTCACTAAATTCTTCAGGGGTGTTAAAAACTTAATGGCTTCTTCCAAAGGTGCTTCAACCTACGGAGTCAAGGAAGTGACACAGAACTAAGTCACAAAGTTCAAACCCAATAACTCTACAACAGACATAGCTATTTCTGAGTCACACCAGAGTTATTCTCACAGGACCATGTGTAAGATGCTTAGAATCTAGCTGCAAATTTTGCATCTTTCACTCGCGCAGACTGTCAAGTCTAAAAAATTGCTCTGTGATGGTTCCAAATCACATGTTCCTACAGAGATACAAGTCTTTGCCTTCTATCATACTATCATACATAAGCAGTAAAGACAGCTGCAGCCGAACCTGCCCTGTCATGGGCAGTATGGCTCCCCATGCCAATCTACACACACAGGCCTGATGCTGGCCAGTGACTACTTCACTCCTAGCACAGCCTGCTCACATGAGCTTCAGACAGCTTCCTGAGAGCTGCCAGGTCACAGTGCCATTCCCAGCCCAGACACTAACAGCAAGCTTGAAGTAACTGTCTATTGATCTTGATCTCCTGGTCTTAGCTAATGCAGTCCAGTAAATGGACAGCTTTAACACAAATTAATCCTGTGCAAAGATTCCTTACAGACAGATCTCTTGCTGCCAGAGGTAAAGGATAATACAAACAAAAACTGTCTGTCCTTCATGTTTATAAGAAGATAAGCCACTCTTTAAGAAGAGGATACAAAATTTAACTCTTGTCTGTCAGTAACAATTTAGTAACATTGAAGCAATACCCTTCATTGCAGATAACTTCAGTTGAAGGCAACAATGGACACCTCAGGGAGTTCCTTCTAACCACAAACTGCAGCAGCTTTCATAAAAGAACCTGCATCATTTATGTGTGCTGTGTTTGAGTTTACAAAGATCAGCCACAACTGTGCACTGAAACTATCTGGAACCTATAATAAAACAGATTTCAAAGCTACACCTTTAATACCAAAGCTACATATCCAAAGTCATCCAGAGGCAACTGTTTCAGGAAAACTGTGACCAGCTATGTCAGAAACAGTCTTATGGCACTAGCATCCAACAGAGTTTGGAACTGTCGAGATCATGATTCTGATAGGAAATTTGGAATATGATTAGGGAAGATTTGCCAAAGGAATGATTATACACATGCAGCTATTCCCTATAATCTCGGGAATTTTCCTGGGATATCCCACGACATCTCTCTACTCCAGAGCTTAACTCCATTACATGTCGTGGGGACTGTGTGAATCTTAACTAGCACTACAATTACAGTGCTGCTCCTTGCAACCAGTGAGCTGAACAATGCAAATACTGACAGCATTCTTAAATGAGCAGGCAAGTTTTTAAGTCACTTGCTTTCTGGCTACAGAGTGAAGTTTGCTGTCTCAACTTTCAAATATCAGCCCCTCAAGAGCCAATATTGCTTATATGTGTAACATGAAAATACCAACTGCAATATCTATTGGCACATGGAAACTATACTACTATTACTATAGTTTTTTCACCCTCTATTTTTTCATTATCTTCCCCCACATTTTTTCAAGTGTTTTCCTGCTCCTTACAGGTCCAACTTTTAGCACAACGCTAGTCTTCTGGGTAACCTTCCCTTGAAATACCTTTACAGTTCTTATTTCAGATCTCAAAATCCACCTCAGCCTAGTCTACTACCATTTCCAGACAGCTTCTTTATCCCTTCTTTTTCCCTCTGTTCAAAACAAACACAAGCAAATGCTCCTAAAGCATCCAGTGTTTCATTGCCTTCTCTTTCACAGGTTGTCTATAGTTAATAAATAAAATTATGGGACATGAAGAGCAAATGATAATCACCTTACAGACAGAACAGAAAGACTTCCATCTGCTCAACTAGAAATAGGGTATAATCAAGAGGTTAGTGCAATACACATATCACAGTATTTCCACCTGTAGCAAATGTCTGTGACCTCAACCACTGCCCTTGAGAACTAGGCAAAAGAAAAAAAGCTGTGATTGTTATCACAGTATACTGACAGCACAGCCAACAAACTATTCCTACGAAAGAATTACTTTTAAAATGCCACTCCTGAAGAGAAGGCATACAAAAAATAAGCAAGTTATCTGAATGGCTTTCAAATTATATGGCTGTTCACTGTAACTCTTCTAGAAATTTCTTTGGCTTTATCACGTTCGTAAGCACCTTTGCCAGTTTCTCAGGGATAAGTTCTTCTTTCGGTCCTCCGATTTCTTCGTCGTCGTCGTCTTTCTTCTTTTTCTGATTCCTCTGTTGCTTCTCTTTCTCAGCATTCTTCTTCTCCTCCTCCAGCTGTGCTTTCTTTTGCGCTCTTCTCTGCTTATTTCGTAGCTTCTTCAGCTCCTTGTCAGACATATTCGCTGTACACACGCAAAGGGCAAAACCAGACAAGGTTGATGTCCAATATTAACGGTTTCGGGCAATTGTTAGACACTATCATCATCTTCAAATCCCACCTACTAACTAGTAATGCTGCCATTACATTTGTAAAAGCTTGTTTACTCTCTATAAGTTATTTTACAGTCTATGCTGCTGCTTCATAATGCATAAATTCCATTGGGAAATCAGGACAACAGGAACTAGAACAGTAGCATAACACACTGAAGGCAGGACAAAGCAATTACTGCACAGCTCCACAAATCCAATGCCAGGAATAAAAGTGCAAACAAGTCACGTTTAATAGAGTAAATGGTCTAACAAAAATAAGGTGAAATAGCCACACTTTGGCATAGTTCCAGCTTTGCTTTTAATGCCCTACAGACATCTTGTATTCGGTTCATATTCAGATCTGCCCCTCCTGCCAATTAAAGCAGGGAGAATGAATTAAAACACATCAGAAAGTGGCTACAATAAAGTCTATTACACTTTCACGTGTCTTAATTTGAACCTGAAGCCACACAAATGAACTGAGATGAGAAATACTGAAACTCGACATATTCCTTTTGAAGGACTCAATAGCCTCTATTCATGCCATTTGAGGTGCCCCAAGCTGTAACTTGAGTTGCTCTCCAATCAGAGATGAGACAAAAAAACCAAAATTATAAATTTAAACACCATTCTTACATCAGAAACAGGAGATGATAAAAATTAAGTTGCTACCTAGTAAAATTTTTGCATACTGTTAAAATGCTTAGAAAGAGCTACCACCCAGCACAACTGCTGCAGGCTGTTATTTCACAGACCAACAGCCAGGAGAATTCCATGTTTGCTCCGACGTTTCATAACACAAACAGTTTTTCACTGAGGAATTGCAGTCCAAACCCCAACATTGTTTTATAATAACCAAAATGAAAATGAATAAATCCTGAGGGTTGAATACCTGTATCAGCCTCGTGTTCTTTATTTTCATCTGTTAAGGGATTATCATGAAGTTTCAAATAGATCTCTATGGCAATTCGTGCTGCTTTGAAGTAGAAGGGATGTTGTCGAAGGACATCTTCTAGTTTTAACAAGTCCACATAAGACCTAAGGGTAATCTTCCTCATACAGTAAGTGTGAAAGTCAAACTGGTCATCTGTGATTTCTACAAAATGCTGATACAACACAAAATAACATTATTTAGCAAGTATTAGCAAGCAGATACTAGCCTTGACTTATTTATTTATTTTTTTAAAATACACTCTCCCCAAAGGAATAATTTAGTAAAAGCCTGCCATTTAACAAATCCATCCTTTTAGAAATGCGAGTTAAAATGCTCCAAAAATGAAGCGATAGTGAAAAGAACAGAAGGCACCTTAGTTCAGCAACAAAATTCACCCATCCCACAAGCTCTCACCAGTAAATACCCTCCCTCTGACAGCTTGCAGTTTAAGGGACAAAGGTTCTGTATTTGTTGCATTTAAACAGCACTTGAAGAATTTTTCTTCTCTGAACTCCTCTTAACTTTTTCCATCAACAGCATAATTTTCATTTCTGTTAAATACTGTGGCAATGAATGCCACACTTAATCACAGTGGTACAAGAAAGTACTCCCCTTTGATCAAGATCTCCTTTTTCCATTGTCATTTGATGCCCCTTGTTTTTATTTGAGAAGCAGTGAAAAGTTACTCTCCTCTTAACTTCTCCATGTACTTATGACCTCATACAGCTTCACCCTCAACTCAGGAGTCACTTGTCAAAGCCAAGGATAAAACAGTAAGCATGACAAGCTGATTGCAATCTCTTCACCTTGAGGTTACTCCATGGCATGTATTTTACTAGCACATTTTTAACAAGGTGTGATATGCAGCTGTAAACAGCACAATGGATTTACACAATGGAAGAAAAGTACTAATTCTCTAGTCACTTAATTCCCAACCCTTTCCTTCTGGCTTCGGCTCCGCATCAACACAGAAGTTTTCGCAGCCCTGTCTATAATGGTTCCAAGATTTCTTTCCTGGGTGGCCTAAGTCAGGTCGTCATTTGCTGACCTCTTCTGGTACCCAAGACAATTTACAACACTAAGAAGTTTCTCACACGAGTTCTTCTAAAAATGTTTTACACAAATTTATTTAAAGGATTTGTGTAAACCGAATACGGTCCCAGCAAATCCCTTTGCTGGTTTGTTCTCATCTGAGAATATTTCACAGACAAGTCCCCTCTGCAGAAGAGCATCAGTGTTGGAAATCTCCTCAGGCCTCTCTATTTGCAAAGAGGCATAGCCTTCTACTAAGTTCTGCTCTTTGAGCATTTTAATGGCACCCTCAGCTGTCTGGTTTCTTTTCTAGACCCCAAAGTGCTTAAAAAAACAACGAAACCCATGCTAATTTTTTTAGAAGTTGTGCATCCCCATGTTTTTGCTTGCTTTGCTATGGATTTGTGCAAGTATCCCCCACTCTTTGGATAGAATTTCTACTTTAAGAAGTCTTTACATTTCCAATAGCTTCTTTTAAACTGTAGCTTACTTTTTTTTTTTTTTTAAAGGAGAAGATACTGAACATGTTTTACTTGTTTACATTTAGTCTTTCCTTCTAAAATATAGAGGCTTATCAATAACCTTTCCTTTAGGACTGGGTTTGTCAGCTCAGACATGTTCTTTCTGGACCTGAAGTACACATAATACTCCTGGTTTGTACCCAAATACCTAATTTTATGCACCTGCCAAAAAAAAAAAAAGAGATTTCTGACAGTTTTCTATTCTTTACTTGATCTTCAAATGACTTTATGGAATCTCTTTATAATACACAGTTTACAATGGCATTGTTAGGAGGAAATGTAGTTTAATCAACCCGCCAGTAGCCAACATGAAAAGAAATCTCTCCTGAAGCTACATGGAGTATATTCTTGCTGCCCAGAAAGGAGACATTAGCATAGTCAACTTAAGCTGGTGTTTTCCAACCTAGGCAGCTGAACTAGATACGTACTCTCTCAATTTCATGGCATTTCTTAAGTGCTTCTCCAAATTTGTTCATTGCTTTGTAAGCTTGTGCACATTCTGTCTGAAACCACATGCACTGCATTTCATTCAAGTTCTCTACTGCCGAGGTTCCTTCCTAAGAAACAAAAACAGTATTATAAAAACAAACACACACAAACAAACAAAAAACTCAAAACCAAAAAAAGTCTCGTTCAATTTGTGACTGCCTTTTCTCTCATCTTCTTCTAATTAAAAAGCACCAATAAAGAGGCTATCAAAAGGATGCTATATTTCAAAACTGGAGTCCTGCAAGTCAGAAATGACTAGTTGAGATAGACTTGCTTTGTTCATCAACCAAAGAAGAAAAAATTATTCCTCTATGTTCCCCTCATTGGAAGACTCAGAAACGTACAATGAATAACCAGGTAGTGACCATTTAACAGACAGTTCCTCATCTTTAGGATAGGAAAGACATTACTTCAGTGTTTTTAATATTGTGTTCATAAACACTGAAGCATGAAGAAAGTGGCAAAAACGTTCTAGCATGTGGCATGACACCAACACCTGCAGGTTTTTTGTTTCGTTGGTTTGGTTTTGGGGTTTTTTTGTTGTTGTTTTAAACTAAAACTGCCATCTGTGTCTTTCAGAGACCTGCTGATTGAGCTAAGTGCAGTAACAGGTTATTTCTGATGTGCTCAGTACTAGAGAGCAGTGGCAAGGCAAAAGGAATACTGTCAGCTTTTGACACCTCCCGACTGAAAAAAAGGAGATTACAGCTGTCTTTCAAATCTGGTATTTATATATACTTATATAGATCTGTAGGACTTGACATTAAGCTTGAAAGACATATGATAGTCAGCTACTTGGGGTGCATGCAACCATTCTGGACTTTGATCTTGCAAAAACCAGCCTATTCAAGAATGAGCCAAGAGCCAAAGCAGAGATAATGACAGATAACATTCAAACGGAAGGGTAAGGAGAATGCCCTAAACCAGAAAGGCAGTCTTCAAACAAATCTGATTTTGTCATCCAAAAACCAGAAAAATTTTTAGTTCCATTCTCATTATGCTTAATTTAGGTCTTCCTTCATTATTGTTTTAGAATTAAGCAGCTTGCGTTTGAGCACCAGATGCAAGATCAAAAGGAGATGAGAAGGAGAACACAGAGCAACGTCATCAAATTATCAAGTTCAAGTCTGGGCAAGTGGTATGCTTGCTTTTCTTTTTTTGACATTGTCTTAAAGCTGCTTAAGGCATTGAGAGAGGTCAATTAACCTAGATTCACACCAGTTTCGCATCAAAACCTCTACATAAACCTACTGAGCTTACATAAAACAGCACTTTCCCTCCCTCTCTGCTCATCTGCACACAGTCTCTGTTTAAAAAATACCCTTCCCTTAGAAGTACCTCCTCCTTCCCCGGCCCATTCAACCTACCTGACTCCAGGTTTCTACTGCTCTTTAAGAGAGAAGAGAAAAATGGAGCAACATAAAAAAAAGAGATATAACAAGTAGCTTCTGTTCATCACTGTTAAACATGGCCTTGGGGATGAAAGCTTGTTCACAAAAGGAAGGTATCTCAGAAAGCCTCTCACCTAGTAGCCATACAGAAATTTTGTTCCAGGAGAAGTCTGAATTGTCTAACTTACTACCATTGGAAAAAAAAAAAAGTAAGAGATATGGGGAAACTTTATCAGATCTTTCAAGGAACCTAAAGAATCAACATTAAACCCAAACATTAATTTGACGACGTAATTTTTCTGCGAAGTTCTCTCCAAAACGTGCATGCTGTGATTTTCCTACCTGGCAAGAATTATCAAATCCAAGCTTTAGAGATTTCACTTAATCCTACGGAATCACACTTATCCTAGATTAATTCAAACCCCGATACTGAATGCCACTAGAGAAGCAGGCAAGCAGTTGCTCTGAAACAGAACTTGAAGATTATAGTAAAGGTGAATAAAAAGATAAGACAAAGTTATTCCACAGAGGATTGAGCCCACGTTATTCATAAGAGCCATAGTTAAATGCAACAAACCCTCGTAAACTTAGAACACATTTCTTCTGCTTCTTTAATGGAGTTTGCTTTCAACATATACTTTGCACATTTGGAGTTGATAAATCTGTCTGCTGTGTCCAAAGCCTGAGCTTCATCCATCCACCTTGCAGCTTCTTTAATATTTCCAGCATGCTTAAAGAGATAGAAATTCAAGTTAGATTCAGTAATTATAAAGCACGCACGTTTTGTCTGTTCATGGTTTGATATAATCAGTGAAGTTGTGAGATTTTTTTGTTAATAAGTAGCTTTCTTCAGGAAAGCACCAGATCTTTAAACAAAAAGAAGCAGAAACGTTATTTTCCCCTCATCATGGAATTACAGGTTTTTTGGCACTAGACTTTTATCCTGAAAATGCTTAAAGGACACTTTGGATTATCTCACTCTGATACAATGTCTTGTAGTTGAGATATTGTTAAAAGTAGTTAAAAAAAAATGGGAGGTAAGAAGAGGTGGAAGGCATTTAAAACATCAACTAAATTTACTGGTGTGATTTTTAATACCACTTATGGAACTGTAAACTGAGAATTCACATTTTGCAGTATATTTGTCCTTTATTGATTTATAAAGCTTTACAGGGGTTTATACATATGCAGTAGGAAGCCATAAGTAACCTAACAATACCCTCACCTAGAAACTCTCTAAAATTCACCGAGTTATTCTGCATGGATTCTCCACATGCCTTGCTTAATACAAACTTAACTGTTCAGTGTTCACATCAAAATCATAACAAACAAATAACCTCTGGTCACTAAGACTAAGCCAAACTTACCTTGTAGATTTTTGCCTTTACAAGGAAGAGTTCTATCAAAGTGGGAGTACTTTCTATAGCAGCATTTATATATTCTAGAGCCAGGGATGGCTGTCCAATTTTATCATAATGTTGAGCCAAATAATACTGGACCCAGAGTAAAGTGGTTGGAGGTTCTTCTTTACCATCATCTGGTGGGAGAAAATTGGATGGAGTTTGTTCAGTTTATTAAAACAAGGTTCCAGAAGCAGAGTGCTACCAACACAGCCTCTGAAGTTAATTCTGCCTCTGTTATCAGGCTGCCACACCAGACCTGGGAGTGCTTCCATGAATTTCTGAGTCTCTAGTTTGACAAGACTTGAGCATATACTGTTCCCTTCTGATACTGTGGTTTTAGGGGAGAAGAAAAGTGAGTTAGTGGCTCAGAAGGGAGTTGCATTTTGTTTCAGCCAGTCCCTCAATCAGGGCAGCCAGAGGTGCAAGACTGTAGCGCATAACGCAGAGTTCTTACTTGAAACTGTTTTAGATGAAGGATATAGCAAAGATTCCTGCTGAACACAAGTGTTGCACAGTAACTATGTAAAGGATTTCAGCAGATTCAGCACCTACAGGTTTTCAACCCATCGACCTGAGTATTTTTAAACAAAACAGGCTGTTCCAAACCCTCGCTTTAAAAAGATCATCTGTCTCCACCTTCGATGAACTTATCATCACTGTTTGCCTAAATGCATCCTAGAAAACACTCTGAAACATAAGTCAGCTTTGAAAGTTACAGAGCTCTGCTTGAAATACAAATCCTACTGAAGTTGTAAAAGTTAAGTTCACTACTCAATTTTGACCAGGAAGCATAGCACCTTGCAGGGGAAAAAAAGAACAACAACAAAAAGCAAGAGTGTGGGGGTCTAGTCCTGCCAAAAAGTTCTGCTTCTTTAAGTTAAGATATAAAATGAACAAATACATGTAATCGAATGGTTAAGTTAAGGTAGCAGCAAATTGTCTATTTGAATGAAATTTAAAAGCAAATAGTGAATTGAACTGAAATAACACCAAGGCATTTCCTTAAACCAGAAAAGCACAGATGTGTTTGAAAGGCTTGGATGAATTTAAACAGTTAAGTGGCTATATTGTAGCCTACAGCATTAAATTCAAGGGCAAAGTGCAACAGGCAACTTAGGTGAGACTTTCGTACTGAAGTATTGTATTAATGTTTCTGCAAAGATGGGAAATAACTCGTTTTAACCTCAATAACAATGTATTTAACTATTAGAATTATCCTGTAAAGTTTTAACATAGGCTAAAACAACATTCATGTTGTCTTGATTATTACACCCTATCATCCATTTATCAATATTTCAATTATCTGTGTTTTGGGGTGGGGGTTGGGGGTAAGAATCCCCATCATCTCAGTTTCTTCACTTCCCACTGATTCCCCGCTCAGAAAGGTCACATAATGCTTATACCAGCCACTACTTCCACGCAGTCTTAGCACTCACCATTTGGGTTAAACAACCTGCAGCTCCTTAGAGAGGTTTCATAACCTATCACGAGCTCTTCTATGATTGCCACCTACATGTGCAAGACAAAAACAAACAAACAAACCAAACAAAAATCTGTGGGCAAGACGGTATTTGATTTCAACTACTCGTGTTCCCCAAACTAGCTCTTTTTGGTAAGAGAATTCTGCAATACCCTGAATTACAATGCATACTGCATCTCACCTCTTTTTAACAAATTAAGACCAAGCCTCCCTTGGTTAACACTTATGCAGCTTAAAGTAAGTAAATCTTAGTTTTCTACTTTTATCAACTTGGCACAAGGCTTGTACTTGATTTTTTCCTATATATACTAGGCCATACAATACAGTAGTGCTGATGGAGTGAGCATTGAAAAAAAAAATAGGTTTTTTTATCATCTCTAATGCATCATAAGTATGAGGTAGAACACGTAAAAAAGTTGGGGAAAAAACCCTACCTTCTCCTTGTCTTTATATAATGACCTCAAAGTATTGAAGACTGGTGGGCAACCTTTGCTGAAATTCATCCTTAGAAACTTGTCCAGACATTCCTTAAACTTTTCACCTTGAGAGGAAAAAGACCTGTTGATTTTGTTTTACCAAACATTACTCATCAATTGCAGGCTGTTTATGCTGTTAAAACATTAGTATCTAAGAATTAGTATCTAAGAAACAAAAGTGCTGATCACTACCTGCTCAGGAAAAAGGCACTCACCCGACAAAAAGTTCAATGGCAATCTTCTTGGAACGAGTCCCCTTGGGTATTTAGTCCAGGCCTCTTCATAGATCTTTAGCCTCTCCATCATATTAGCTGGAACAGAATTTTACAGTTTACTTTTTCCCTCCTTTTTTTGTCAGGAAGGGAAAGGGGGAAGTGATTTCTATCTAGTTAGAAAAGAATCAGAATATAGCGACGAATGGCTATAGACTTCCTAAAGAGAATTCATTTCCATTTTACTCTTTAAAAAACTGCTATACATAATTTCAGGTATTCAGTATCTGTAAATTCCAATTGCCAGCACTGGAAGAATATCTGCTTATCTCTCATCTTAATTTGAAAAAAAAATAAATTGTTCCTGCCTTATCACTGTGCTAAAATCTTCAACACAGAAAACCTTCAGGAGACTCGTGGCTCTTTCTCCAAATTCTGTGTTATCTACAACATAAAATTAAGATAACAGAGACAGTAAAAGAAGAATTCCAAACTTAAACTGTCTCTTCTAAGAAATAATTCTCCCCTTTCAACCACAAACAAAATTACTGCATTTTGTTTTCATTGCTCTGGTTTTAAATAAGACAGGGTAAGAACACTATGAGAAATATTTCCAGCCTTTCTTAAAAAAAAAAGTCATATGACAACATATATACACTGACTAAAAGGCAGAACTGAAATGGGAAGGTTTTTAAATCACAGTTTTATTATTTAAAGCAATATAAGTTTTTGATACATTTATAAATCCCAAACGCGCAGAAACAGCTTATTTACTACAACATATCAAATCATTACCTGGTTTAAGTGCCTTTTCTAGGCCTTTGTAGTAGGACCAGTTTTCAGGATTTCTTTCTTGCAGCCCTTTGTAGACATCAACTGCTTCTTCAAGTCTGCCAAGCTGGAGCAGGAGTTCTCCTGTGTGAAATGCCAAGGATTTTACACGTAGGTAACAAGATACAGAAGCAGTGCAATACTAATCACTCTCCAGTAAGGGATTAGATAATCCTTAATTCCATGTACCTTCTAATTTGTTATAAGTTGTCATAGTGGCATCACAAACTGGCTGACAGATGGGCTTTTACTTAAGACAATAGGTGCAATGACAGTAAGATTCTGAAAGTTGGCCAGTAACTCCCAAAACTTACTTGGCAATTTAATGTTAAAAGCAAGATGCATGTGGTTTTTTCCTTGCTTACTGAAGTGACTGGTTACTTTAAGTGTACTTTATAGTACAGAATGCAATAAAAAGCAGTACATGGTATTTCATGTATACAGCACCTTGAAAACCCAACTGAAATTGCAAAGCTGCAAATAAAGAAAAAAAAATGGTTCTTCAGTCTGGTATTTTGTGAAACTAACTTCAATGTTTTAAATCAAGCCATGGATCTGACGTTTCCTTCCAGTGATACTTCATTGCAAGATACAACTGTTTAAAGTAAAATTTAGACCTAACAACTGTCTCAAGTATCTTTGCTGATGCTGGAGTTACAACAGAAGTCCATTTCCCATTTCACAATGGGAAACCCTATTTTAAAAAGCTCTGCAAATGTTAGGCTCTGAAAGATTACACACCAGAGGTGATACAAGGTCATGCCAGAGTAAGGTAAATTTTCTCATCTGGTTTCAAGAGGACAATGCAAGTCAGTGTTACCTCTCTTCTTCCCTATGTCACACAACTGACATGTAATTTTGTCAAGAGATGCTGCTTCCCAGATAGGATAATGTGAGGACTACAAGCAATACCTAAGGCCAGGGAAAATGTCAATAGCTGACTCACTGGGAATGAAAGAACTTGGAAAATAAACCTAAATTCTTTCTCTGAGGTCAAAGTTATATTTTTTTATCTAATGGTGGCAAATGCCAATACTATATTTGGTGTTTCTCAGTTGTACTTCATCCACAACGAAGCCCTTGCACTTCAAATTTGTAGACAACACTCATTTATTAGAAGGCTTTTCTGTAGTACGCAGAGCAGCCAAGGTAGAGCTAACAGCACAACAGGAGCTGTGTCCCACAGAACTCATCAGATGCACCTTGTTGAAAGCACAGAGTGCAGGTTATTTTCATCCTTTTTTCTAGGCTATAAGGTTTTGTGGGGTTTTTTGGTGTTTGTTTGTGGGGTTGTTTTCTTTGGCTTTGCTTTTGTGTGTGTGTGTGTGTAGCTCTATTTGAAAATCCTACTTCAGTAACAGTCTTGGACCTCCTTAAAAAAAACAAACAAAAAAGACAACAAACCAAAAACCCCAAACACCGTAAGAACACTGTATGGCAAAAGATCTTTCAGATCCAAGTAATAAAACCCCACCCCTACTCCAAAACCAAAACTCCTGCTATTATGTCTGGAAAGTGGTCTGTGATAGTGTGATTTCTATCTCCATTTCCATTTCTATACAAACCAAGTAAGTTCAGCAACAGTGGAGATTCAGCTGCCATCATTTTCCTTGAGGAAGTACCACACATGTTCCATAACACTGTCATTGCTCAGTTCCTAGGTTCTTTTTGCAAGACAGTGAGATTACTGTTAGCAGGAATAGGGATGAATCTAGATGAATAACCTTAGAGTAAAAACGTTTCATGGGACTGTAGGAGCCTCAAGCAGAAGAGTAGCAAAGCATGCTTTAAAAAAAGCACATCAGTTAATAGAGCTGTAAGAATTAACTTCTATCACTCTGCAACTCCAGCTATAGAATGTAAGAAAGTATTACATTGTTATAATATTACTGTACTATTGTTATCCAAGTATAACAAGCCTGTGTTGGGTTTTCCAGCTCAAGACCTTATTTCCATACACTGCAAGAGTGATACTAAAAGCCTTTCTCCTTGCCAAGATGACTCTGTCCTTTCAGCAAGTGGCCTCCCTGTCAAGACCACTACGCAAGGAATAAAAGCATGTGTCCAGCTACACTACTCAAAAGGAGTTTCAGGACTGAAATTCTCATCAGCTCAGAAGTTTCAGAACACTACTCCTGTACTCTACTGATGTCTTATCAACCTGGGAGAAGAGTATGATACGGACTGAACAGCTGCAAGACAAGCAGTCCTTTACCACAGCAGAATTAAATTAACTAATCTATGAAAAAAATAATTTAAAAAACCCCAAACAAACAAAAATGAAATTGCAAAAGATGAGAAAAGGTACCAGGCATGCCCATTGTATACTACGTGTTTAAATATATCTTCAAGAAGTAATTACCTTTAGTTTCTTCAACGGCCAGTTTATCACAGATCTGCTTCTCATAGGTACAAAGATGCTCCAAGGCTTCTTTAAATAGCCCTGCCTCCCGGAGGACTTGGTTTTGATACAGCAGCAGCTCGCTGTACTCATAGTCCACTTTGTCAGGTGATGTCTGCATGGGAAAGCAAGACACAGGAGGAAGGTCAGCCTTCTAGAACGCTGTCGGAATTGAATTCATTTGATTAAAGAAGTGACAAAGTTTTCCCATCGTGAAAGGAAGCAGAGGTTTATTTTGGGCTTAAGCATCAATCCATACAGGATTTTCACGTTTCCCTCTTACCTGCTGTGTCTTCCTGAATTCTTCTAAAATTTTTGCTGCCATTTCATAGTCTTCCAGCAGATGGTAAGCAATAGCATAACCAATCCAGGATGCTCGCTGTGCAGGTCGGAGCTGAAGCAATTGGTATCTTGTTTCCTGCAAAAAAAGTAGCTACTAATTTTCCTGACTTGATTCTTCTGCTCTATAGAATCCATGAGGCAATGCTCTGTCTTCAGTATCCTAATATTTGATACTAACTAAAAATTGGTTTTCTATACGCAAATTAGTTTTGTTATCTGAACCAAAAGAAAGAGTGAACTTTAAAACACCACAATGGCCTTGACTGAATGAAAAAAAAAACCACCAACAACCCCCACACAGAATAACACATCACGTCCAAGTGAATGCTGATGAGTCAGACTAACTTTGTTAATGTATGACACACGTGCTTTTCCTGTCTTACTGCTTAGGAACAGAATGCAATTAAGAATACTTTGAGTCGTAGGAACATTTACTGGTGGTTCAAATCCACCTTGGAAGTACATACGTATTAAATCATTACAAGTGTTGTTAGGCAAAATAAGTCATGCAAGTGCATCCCTATTCTTTGGCAAGATAATTACAGCTGGAAGATGCAACAGACTTGCTTAGTATGGTGGTGTTTTAATCTGAGGGGAAAGTTATTACTTGTTTTGTTACAGACTCCTGAAAGGCATCTTCAAGTGAAATAAAGGAAAACAGTTATTACCTACTGAAAAAAATCCAACCCTACTTCCTACTGTTTGGGCTAACAAAGAACTAGATCTAGTTGCAGCAATTTGGCTAGTACAAAGATCACTCAAAATATTATAAAGTAGGAAAGGGTGGAAGTTAAAGCAAAGAACCACACACTCCCCCCCCAACCTTATGCCTGGTTTTAAGGGTAAATTCACATTCTGTAGAAACCAGCATGTGACCAGTCACAAATTACTGGCTTCTAAGCATTTAATGCATTCTATAACCCCATGTTCCTTGTATGTTTAGGAATTATCTATTTGTATTCACACTCATCCAGAGGCCAAGTTCTAAAAAAATACCCAGAAACTCCTTTGCCTGAAGAACAGTCATCTTTTGAACACAGTGCCTTTTACCTACAGGAATCTTTCCAAGAGAAGAATCAGACAACTGGAGATTGTCTACGGCTAGATTATACAGTATTAGAAAAAAAACCAAACCCCAAATCAAACAATTCTGCACTGCACTGAAAAAGAACCATTTAATAAGCCATTAAATCTGTATACTTCACAGAAATCACTCAGTAGCACATCTGCTTTTACTTTCATTGAGTAGCACATTGCTTTAATACTCTGGATCTAATTCTGGTCTTGGGGTTGGTTTGTTTTTTTTTTTCCCCCCAAGGTGTCATTAAACAATTTGCCACCTGTGCAGCAGTTCCCTAGAAGGTGATGATAAATGCAGAGCGTATACTTACCCTGTAACCTTCAAGATCCCTCATTTGAATCTGTAGCAGAGAAAGATCTCTCAAGATTTGAAGATTGTCTTTGTCCCATTTCAGTGCATTTCTATAGCATTTGATAGCTTCGTCGTACTTCTTGTCTGACCTCTGAAGAAGGCCATAGACATGCCAACCTGGGAGACTCTGTTCAGGATTCTACTGGATTTGAGCAGGGAGAAAACAGATCCAACGTGGCAGGGACAGAACAGTTGGTAAAAAGCTCTTCAGCCCTTCTACACATGGATGGTAACATTATTACAATCTTTACACTTCTTTTCCTCAGCTGTACAGAGATACTGCTTGCAAACTGAAGACAGGGAACTGTTTGCCAGTTGTGTGTACAACACAGTGCATATAATATGCTGTAAGCTCTACTTTTCGTGTACTAGGGGAGTAAATAAAAGTAACAGGAACTCTGAAAAGACTGTCAAGCTTACTCAAAACACATTTCTGAGTAAGGGCTTATATTAGACAATAAGTGCTTGCACTTGCTGCATTTTAAGTATATAGCAAGTCCTTACCAATGTAATGGCAACTCCTCATGTTTTTAAAGCAAATCACATGCTCAGATGCCTAGTTCAGCCCACTACAAGTTTAAAGTTGCAGCTTAATGAGATGAAAAAAAAAACCCCAAATATAAATAGAATGCAAGCCAGAAAAACATTTGATCTAACTGTGACTGCAAAGATAGCTGCAAAGCATCTGCTCTTTGGATAGCTTAATGCAAAATATTCTAACGTATTGGAAACAAAGTTTAAAATTCAGAAGTTCCAGGTTGAAACCTAATGGTGCTGGCTATTTGTTACTATTCTACAAATCAAGAAACTTTTCCTATTCCTAAGCAAAAGCCTTCTTTCAGAAAGGATACAGACATGACTCTTCAAGTCGTTCCTTAGGCCTCTACGTACAAGTTCATAAGCTTCCTCTTTCTTCCCCAGACAGTTTAATGTTAGTCCTTTCATTGCCAAGGTTTCTAAAAAAAGAAGACAAACAATTAACTAAGTATCAGTTACTCATTTCCATAGGTCTTTAACCTTAGTATAGCAACTCTACATATAGCATCAATGCAAACTGAGGCTCTGTTTTCAGCATTAAGATTTTGCTTTCTTTATTCACATGGAAAACTATGCTGGCAGATTATTCACTTCAGCATATCATACATAACTATAAACTTTATGCATTACCTTCACCAAAAAGTGAAGTAATGTTTTCCTATTTTAAAGGCAGCAAAACCTGTCTGCTCTACAAACATTTTGGAGGGACTTTTTTTTTTTTTAACTGTAAAGGAGCATTACAACTACTCAGGTGTTTATTCACAACACAGACTTCTACACATCCACCCAGTGGAAAAACCAGTCAGCAAAGAAAAAAAAAGAAAAACTGGACAGTAGAAAAGCCTCTCGACTCAGTATTAAGAACTGGTTGAAAATACAGCAAGTGATGAACACCTTTTTCTTTGAGAATAAGACATCCAGACTGAACAGCAGACATACAGTGCTAAACAATACTCAGCCTCCTCTTCTTGTCTTTCACTTCTACAGGAGCAAATCATTTCCCCTGAAAAGTGACGTAAGTGATACACGCTTGTATTAAGAAACCTGCACCATGCTGTAATGAATACTAGACTTGCAGCACAAAG
The DNA here is from genome assembly GCA_025331215.1 of Actenoides lindsayi. Taxonomy (NCBI): domain Eukaryota; kingdom Metazoa; phylum Chordata; class Aves; order Coraciiformes; family Alcedinidae; genus Actenoides; species Actenoides lindsayi. The sequence continues at coordinate 13,313 of WTSP01024145.1, read as the reverse complement.
AATGGCAAGCTCTGACTACTGGTAAGACCGGTGTTTAAAATTACAAATCTTAGTGACAATTAAGTGCTTAATGCCAGACAGGTTTCAGGATGCTTCTACTGCTTGATGGGCAAAAGGTTAACAATAAAGCACTAGGAAGATAAATCTTACCAATTATTACTCTATCCTAAAGTATGGGGGGGGGGAAGAAAAGGAGGAAAAAAAAAGAGCACAAAATTTGGAAACTTACCTCCATGTTCTGCAAACTTTGGGTTAGAAAGGATCTGTTTACAGAACTTCAGCCCATTTCTATACTGCTTATGTTCATAACACCTCTGTTGAAGAAGAGCAGAGTACATTTATTCAAAAATTTGGAGTGAAAGTATTCCAAGATTAAGCATGAGTGCAGCTAGGGCTTTTAGAAAATGTTCCAGTATCTTAAGGAACTCTGTTTAATGAGCTTCCTGTGATTAAAAATTCTTTACATCAGGGGAAAAAAATCATGTTAATAAGAACATGCATTTAAAAGTGTAACTGAAGACACATTATCATACAGCACTAAGATACCACAGGAAGCATCAGAGCTTACAAGATTCAACCTCCCTTCAACATAAACCTTATATCATAATCTATCTTGGTAACCATTCAACTCGCTGACTCAATCACCTTTCCCAGAAACACCATGAGACAACCTTGAACAACAATACTGGCAAGGAAGAAAATGAAATCATTGTAACTTGGCTTAAATCACCTCTGAAAGCAACCTCTTAACATCAGTGCGAATACCACATGCATGTCACATACACCCAGACTTTCAGAGCTGGTAGATACTAACATTATCTTGCCATACTGGAAAAGAAAACATTCCTCTGCAGTTATATTCAAACCAACTCTAATGATTTGCTTGCTTTTGAGTCTCACTGCACTCTGCAAGGCAGTGGCAATGCAAAGCAGTGCACAGCATGAACTTATAAACCAGTTTTAATATTTCACTTCTGTTGATTCAGTCCCTGTGCTCATCTTCAAATAGAAGCCAAAGAAGGAAGGAGTAACCTTGTAAACACTTGTAAGCATGTAGAGACACCATTTGCACTCTGAGCGCTCCAACTAGAACAAGTTAGGAGGGATGGATCCAACAGGTCTTCTTCCCAACAGGCAGAAAATTATAGAAATAACACTTTTAAACATTACATGAATGTTACGTCCAGTTTTCTCTTCCAAAGCACCAATGGAGACAGCAATAATTAACTTGAAAGGTCTTAAAAACTGGTACATGACTAAGCAGACATATTATTTTCTAGGTACAGAAGTAATACAGCTGAATTACCAAGGCTGAAGACCAAGAGGCATCACAAACCAAAGATCTCACTCCCCCTGTCCTGTTCACCACCCTTTGGAGAAAGGGAACCATGGGAAAGTAAAGAGGAGGAGGAAGAGGAGAAGGAAGATGCTCAGAGAGGATCCAAAGCAAGATGGACTCAAAGAGGAACATATCAATGAAGAATGGCAGAATGGTTTGGATTGGAAGGGACCTTCAAAGATCATCTAGCCCAATGTTCCTGCTGTGGAACATGGGTGCTCTAAGCCCTGTCCAACCTTGACTTAGAACACTTCCAGAAGACAACTCCCTCTGTCACCAAGGTCAGGAAAAGTTAGCAGGGCAACCACCTAGCAAAGGAAGATTAAAAGGTTAGGCAAGAGGAAATCTGTATTGGCAGGGTTTTTGTCGGGTTGGGATTTTGGGGAGGGTGGAGGGGTGGGTAGAAGGGTTTGGGGATGTTGTTTTTTGCTTAACTAAACTCGACTGGTTATTATTTACACCTTTTAGTCATTACCTGCTTTCAAGTACCTGGTTGAGTCACCTTAATCAGCCACGGGTCAGAGCTGACAGAACTTACAGGTGACAACACAACAGGATCAAGCTTAGTTGTTTTGTTTTTTCTTCTCCTTTTTTTTTTCATAACTTGAAATCATCAGTCATAAAAGTCACCGCCCAGGCCTCCTCCCTGAAAGCAGAACAGCCATTTGGTCCCACCTGGGTAGGTGTGTAAGCAGCAAAACCTGTCACAAAAGCGCTGCAGCCACAGGAACTTCAGAAGGTGTCTCCAGCACAACTACCACACCGTCACAGGCAGAAGGGCTGCTTGGGAGTTTGGCAATTTGCCCTTAAGTACAGCTGCTCACATGCCAAATATGAACCCGATATCTTATTGCTCAACAGATATATATATTTTTTTTTTCTTTTTCCACCTTGAAGTTTAAGGCAAGTCAGCCCAGATGGTATATATGCTACAGACAAGAAATACTTGCGTGTAGATTTTTCTCAGAGTAACACAGAACACACCAAGCCAGGTATTTTAACAGAGTAAATTCACTGAGAATTGTAACATTTCCCCTTCAGGATGCAGGGAGGGAAAATATCCAAGTTTATATTCACTTCCATCTATGGAAAGGTTCCCATCGCCTCAGAGGACACTGGACAGGACCACTAAACTATCAGGAACCGAACATGTGCTTGTATCACTTGAAGTACCAAATGAAGAACTAGCCATAGCTGTGTATATCCCCCCGTGAAGTATCACAGGTCTCCATTTTCAGCTGTTTCTAGCTCAAGACAAGGTGGAGTGATTTCCTATATACAATTTCTCCAACCTCTCAGGTTAATGCTTCCAGCCTATTTCATTCCGTTAACGGAAATATTTCAACTGGTGTTACTTCATGAGTTTCCTTATTTTAGGAATGTATTCTATGTACAAATGGTATGTTTCAAGAGTGGGAGGAAGGGAAGGGATGAAATTGAGGCCACGTGTCCCCCCTGCTTCAGAAAAGGGGATTGTTTCATCAGAGTGGGTCCAACAGCGCTGCAGAGATGCCGCTATTTGAAGCCACGCGTCCACTTCTCTCCTCCAAAGAGGTTATGGACTAACAAGCTTAAAGAAAGGTGTGAATGAGAGAGAAGGAATTGAGGAATGCAGCATTTGCCACCATGGCTGGTGTAATAACCCTGCTGAATCTCTGGCTTCAAGGAACAGAAATACGACCGAAAAATCTTTCAAGAAAAAGGAGACAGTAAATATCAAAAAGTGGAAAGGCAGAACGAAAACAGTAACACAAGAAAGGATGAGTGTGAGCAACACATGGCCTGGGAGAGAGAATCCTTAAGGGAGTCAGTAGTTTCTGAGTAAGAGGAGAAAAAAGAACCAGTAATAAAAAAAAAAAAAGAAAAAAATATCATAAATAAAACTCCCAGAAGCAGGAATGGTGACATCTCAAGTATTCTTGGGACAACGATAGAGGTTTGCTGGAAGCAGAAATGGTCCTCATCTGGGTAGGTTGTTTCCTCCCAGATGAACAGCTTGCAGCAGTCATTCCCAGGCCTCCGTTCCTCACAGCTGTTCTGCAGAAGGAAGGTATTTCTCTGTTCCAGAGACCACGGAAAGAGCGCTGCTGCCTCCTCGAAGCTACACTCCTGCAGACACACTCCCAAAGCCAGCAGGCAGAGCCCGCTTGTGATGCTCGACAGACACGTGCTCCGGCTCTGCCTCGTGTCACCGTGCAATGAGAAAACACAAAAGCTCAACTTCTGAAAAGCAAGGTTAAGGCTAATGCTGTAAAAAGACAACAATCTGACTCTCCATCAGCACTGAAGATCACCCATTCGCTGTCCTTCAAAGCTTTCCCTTTAAGAACTTACCTGATCTTTTAAGATACCTAACAAGCTTTTCTACACCTGTCATGGGCCAGAATTACAGCCTACTCCAAACACCAAGATTCTTTTTATACCCTTTAACTCTTTTTCTGTATTTATAGCAAGGAAATAGCACCTGCTTTAATACATTCTACAAAGAATTAATAACTTGAGGCAGACAAAGCACAAGCATGAGTCCAAAATAAGCAAGACCGTATCAGGTAGTAGAGAATCTGCATCTGCATGGAATTGGAATGCATGGCCCTTACTAGACAGAGACTGGCAGGGAAATTGTAAGGAACAGAGCTAGCCCGTACACTCTTTCCACCTCAGGCTTGGGATTCTAGAGGGCTCACATCCTGGAGTTCAGACCCCTGAACTGTGTTAGGGCACAAGTGCAGAACCAGCCCTTGTCCAGCAGATGTCTTACGCAGGCACACAGCTCAGCACACGATTCCTCTCCATTTCCTCCTTCACAGCTCCCTTAAAGAAAGGGGAAAACACTATTTACAGCTTACCTACAACTAGGCAGCTAACTGCTAGATAAGAGTTGGCTCCCCGCTCACCACAGTTTCCCATCTTGGAATCTTTCCTCTCTAGTGCATCTACTTCCTAAGTCTTGTTATCAAACCTACAGCCAGTGAGTAAGACTGGTTTGGATTCTTAAGCAACTACTCCAGTTACCTACAAGGTGAAATACAAGGGCTGTGCTACTGATGACAACTGCACTCCCAAGGGCTACTGACAAGAGCACAGAGATGACTTTTAGATAAACTTAATTCAGAACTGCTCTCTTAATACATGATTTTAAAAACAAAACACAAAAAGCAATTACATTTTCACAACTGCATTTTAGACGTTTCACAGCCCTAACTTTGAAGTGTCCCAAAGTAGGCTCTGTGGTTGGTTGCTACCTGTAAGCTGGCAGCATATTCGACTTCTGACGTATTTTCTTCCTTCTCAAAATAGACATTTTAACGGTCAAGCACCCATGTTCCCAACCAAAAAGCCAGGACAACAGTCCAGTGCAGCATTATGACAGGCAGGCACGTATCTCAGCACCAAATGCACAGCAGGCAGTGGACCAGCTTCTGCCATTACACACGAAACATGGTGCACGTGTCCACTCCCAGCAGTGCAAATCCTCTTGATGGACACAGCAGCCTTCGTGTCCTGCAAGCATCTAATAACTCAAGGAAATGGTGTAACAGCCTTCTCGACTTAAGTTTGGTATTTGCAAGACACTTCATCATCGCTACACCTCAGCCCTGTCTGTTCAGCAACATCCAACAGTCACCAGCAGCTCCACCCCAGCAGGACACCAGGAGTTACCACGGGTATTAGGAGAAGCGTCACAGCACGGTGAGTCTACACTGCCACCACTCTGCAGAGGTAAATAAATAACAAGTCTCCTAAGGGTCCATCCAGGCTGAATTTTGCAGCTGATTAAGATGAGCAGCAGACCCAAAAAGTGTCTCAGGAGCAAGGTGGAGATTGTCATAGGAGAAACAAAGGAGAAGCTGCCTTTTGCTTACACGGCAGCAAGCAAAACTAGGGGTTCTTCCTCAAAAATAAGTATCAGAGCAAAGAAGGTACCACTTGCTCCTTGAGCACACAACTGGGAGCACTGGGCTGCTGTTGACTGCTTTTATTTCTTCTTACTCAGACCCACACAGCTGATGAGAAGATGGGAGAAGAGTGAAAAGGCTATAGCAGAGCCAGGTGGGTGGGATGGGATCACATTCCCAATCACTGTGCCCTTTGAACTGGAACAATAACAAACCAGCAGCATGCAATTTCTATTAACGAGGCAGAATTTTGCAAAAACCAGCGTGAAGAACTTGTAATTGTTTTCTAAAATTACCCATTTCCCCAGGTCACACTTAACTCCCAATTTAACACCTATTTTTTAAACTCTCCCATCTGCAAATTAATGAATGCAAATCAGACTAATGGAAAAAAAACAACACACCCCAACAAACCCAAACAAAAAACAAAGCAAAACATGCCACCAAAAAACCCACAGGAAATCCCTTTTGACTGTAACTCCATTAAAGCCAAGCTCCTAGTTTAGTCACTGTGATGATGGAGTAGCCAAAGAGGATGATTTCCTTCACTGCACGAGTACAAACTCGGATTCAGCGGCAAGACACAGCGGAGATGCAACTTAATTTCCCATCACTGGTCCACTGTACTCAGCCTCTGTTCCTCAGCAAGAGACACAGCCTGTGTCATCACAAGAGGCAATAAATCACAGACTATTCCCCATCATATCCAAGAGTTAACAGATAGGAAAATTGATCTACACACAGGCACGGGTAAATTGTCTATTTACATCTGAAAGGCCCCAGGAGAAAGGATGGAGAACAAAAGGGCTGCTCTGCCAGAACAGTTGGGAACAGTTCAGGGATTTGACACTCTACTATCCTCTGCCCTGAGGGTTTCTGAGGCTTCAGCTAAGGTGGATCCATCTTCTCAGCTACAGCAACGTGCTCCTTAGGGGACTCCAAGGGGAACTGCCCAGTTTCTCCCAGTAGCGCACACTCGTGGCACCACCCAGCGAGGTTGGCAACGGCAATGCCCCGAGACCTTTGGCAGCAGAAAGGGTTGGCATGCTTGGGCCTTGGCAGGAGCCAAAGTGTGCATTTAGAATGGATGATATGCACACTTGCCACTCGGGTGCTATCGCTTCCTTCTAGCTCAGGTCAGATGCAGCAGCTTCAAAGATACTAAGCCCAGGTGCTGCTCAGCTCAAGGCTGTTTTCCAGCAGAGTTACTCTCTCCGTAGCCAGACTAGATCAGGTCAAGTCACTAAGGTGCAGTAATTCAAGCTAAATGTAGTAAAGAAGATTCTGAAAGCTGGAAGCATTAGGAGCAACTACTCACCATGAATTAGTGGGTCTTTTGAGCGCTAACCATATCAAACAGCTCAACAGCTCTAGGCAAAAGCTTCCACCGCATCGATTCAGTTCCGTGACAGATACAAGATGCGTGAACCAAAGGACTGCAAAAACACCCACACAAACCTTCCAGACACGTTCATGCTGAAAAACTCAGGGGCAAACATGCACGTTTTTTCGCTGGGAAATAAAACCAGGTAATTCTCCCCCATTGCTCTGTGGTTTTAATGAATGGAACTGGTTCGTGTAAGAAACAGCATCTGCAACTATCAAATTGAGGTGAGTAAGAAATCCTCCTCCTGCACAGATTCCCCTGCTTTTTGGAAGTAACCAAAACCTTCATAACTAGCACTGCTTGGGAGAACATAACCAGGGGAACAGAAAAAATTCAAACTGAAATTAGTTAGGAAGAAGGTAAGAAGTATGTGTACTTTTTATAGACCGAGGCAAGGGGGAAAAAAAAAACCCCAAACCTATGCTATGTCTATGCTATAGAATTGGCCTCATTCCTGTGTTTGACAAATTCTGGCTGGAAACAGCTGCTGACAGTTACAGCTCTTCTGGAAGTACAACTAGAAATCCTCACTCACTGAAGCAATACTCTTGCTGAAAAATCCATTATTCAACATCACTTCTGTTGGCCACTACTTACTTGCTTTAACCTGTCCTTCTTGGGGAGAATTATTGGCCAAGATGAGCTGACTTCTGTCCATCACCCTGGAAACCCTATGATGTTCAGGCTTGACTTCTCAATTTAGCATGAAACTGACTGTACCTCCCAAAAGATCTGGTATGCATTGGATGTACTTGGGTTTTAATGATCACCTGAAACAACTAAGTAAATCAGTTAAAATTCCAAGACACAACATGTAAAGGGTTAAGGAGCCCACATCACAGGTTGTTCTGGACATACATGGACATTTCCCAACAAAGCCCAAGACACGTGGTGAGGCTATTGATGTTTTCTACCCATGTATTATGTCCAGAGCATTCTTCACCCCTAGCTCCGAGGTACATCAGATGATGTCTTGCAGCATTTAAACCTGAGACGTCCAGAAAGTGCAATCAGAAAAAAACCTCATTAATAAAAACAGGAAACAACACAACTTGACCAAATTCAAACCAAAATAAAAGGTGGTACCACATAAAATGGATTAAGTCCATTGCCCCAAATAAGATCAGTTTCAGAGGATTACCAAAAACCACTTTGGGGTTCAGTTAAGAGTATCTCTAGCCATAACAACACAAGACTGGATACGATCTTGAAGAAATGGGGATGTGTTGCTATTAATAAGCCTTTTATTTTCCTAACTGAAACGGGTAAGGAACAAAATTATGCTGCTCTTCAGAAATTCACAGGAGGGAATCCTGCTTCCGCAATTTCTGACAGCCCCAGTGACAACAAATGGCCTAATTTGGCAAACAGGCTTTAGTAACAGCAGTATTGCTCAAGTGATTCCTTAATGGCATCCTGGAGTCTCAAACAGTAATTAATTTCTTTAGCAAGTCTGAGAAGCATTTCTGAAGGAAACAAGAACAGTGACTCTGCTTAAATCAGCAAAGTCTGTTCTTCCACCCTGATGTTTCAACCAAGACACAATTTTCCCTACTGCTTTTGGCAACGCCGAGCAGGGTATTCTTTTAGGCAAAGGAAGAACAAGAGATTGTCACCTCAACAGCCAAAAATCTGTGCTTCAGATGAGGTAGAAGCTGAGGAAACGCTGGTGGCAAGTGTACCTGATGACTGCACAGTCGTGCAAATGCAACAACGGTTTCATGCAAAACGTGCTCATTTATTAGGTTACTGATAGAAGTGAAATTCTGGAAATCAGTCCTTAATCTTAAATCCAGATCACTCAAGGGAAGACTTCCAAGTCTGCCACCTCAGCAACCTCAAAGTTAAAGTTGGCACCTGAACTTCTCTGAGACAGAAGATTATTTTGGAAGAACCGGTGCTGGTAAAAGTATTGCTGAAGGAGCAGCACAGGTCTGTCCAGTTTGAAAGTGGAGGGACAGGGAGCAGATTCTGGAATGAAGAAACAGGAAGATAGCCCAGCGGGAGGGACTTGGCATATTTACAACAGAGACATTGAAGAGCCACTGTTCAATAGGCTTTTTATCATCAGGAAGTTCCTATATCTTTTAGCAGAAAAACTGTCAAAGCCAGCATGGAATAGAAGACTACCAGCTCAAAGAGAAATACCCAGAAGGAAACCAGCATTACGATAGAAGTGATCAACTAAAAGTGAAATCCAAACTTCAAACCCCTCTCTCTCTTGCAGCAGATACCCTGGTCACTGTAATGCCCCACTGTAGGACATCAGTTCTGGCCATGCCTAATCAAGCCTGCCTAGCACGTAAGGTAACTGATACAGAGATGAAAGATGTACAGCTCTCCAGACGTCGAGAAGACCACAGATCATCACCAGGCCTGAGCAAGCTGAGAAACTCTGATCTGCTTACAAGACAACACGCACAAGCCCAGAGCAGCATGGCATCTTGCTTCCCCAGTATGCTGCTTCTGCAGTACCTGCTAGAGCTAGAAATCACTACAACTAATTAAACAGGGCCTGAACAGACTTAGTTACTCACTTCATTCGTTTGCATCATAAAATATAACAGTGTTTCACATAATAAATAGTTGGACTTTTCCCTCCCTGCTCATTTATTCAACAAGAGGCTAAGCCCACTAGCTCTGGTGAACAGTATTTGCCCCACCTTGCTCTCCCAAATCACAACTCCAAAAACTTTACCCTCTGCTTCTTCAAGGAACTTAAAAACTATACCACATAAAATATAGCACCTCCAGTAGCTTTGTATTTAATTTTTTTTCAATATATTTAAATTCTGCATCCAAATAAAAGTTCATTGAACACTGGTTTTGGAATTCGTGACCTAAAACCAGGTGTATTTGATGAGTTTTATCTGACTACAGTGGCTGAATCATTTGGCAAAATGCCAGGAACAGTCATCAGTTTTATCTAATAAAAGAAAGAAAGAGGAAATTAGTCAGTCCTACTTCCTACAACTACTAGGATTATACCTGCTAGGAAGAGGGTGAAAAAAAAAAAAAACATCACAGTGCCCCCAACCTTCTGAGTACCAAGAATCAACTTCTCCCTTCGACTCCTGCTTTTGCTATGGGACCCTCTCCTCTGCTACCACCTGAATTCTTCTCGAGTCACCTCTGGACTCCCTACAGATTATGTCTGTCCAAAAGAATCAGACAGACTCCATTTTAAACGTCCAAATGAATTAAAAACAAACAGGAACAAACTCAGAGATCCACTTTTCTTCTAAATTCCACAGAACCAGAGTAGAAGAACAGGAATATCTACCTGAAAGCTTAAGAACAAAGAGCTAAAACTATAAGAATATAAGCTAGAAACTGGTTTTTTTAATGCAAGTGCAAGTTTAAGCAGAGCGGGGATCAATAATCCTGCGGGGTTTCGTTGCTGTTGGTTTTTTTTATTCAAACTACCCATGCAGAGCCCTTTTCCTTTGTGCTACAGGAACACTAAACTGCAAAGTGCCTTTCTAAGGGGGAAACGTTCCTGTTGGAACCTCCACATACCTGCACAGCGACTGGAAGAGGTCCGTCTGGTTCGTGTGTCGCAACAGGCGAAGGCAAAGTGCGCGCACACGCTTCTGCGCTCAGAACGTGTCAGTTAAGTGGAAATGCTGCCTTGCAAGCAAATCCATAGGCAAAATACATTTCATGTAAGATGTTTAGTACAAAAGAACCAAAAAAAAAAAAAGGAAACACGACCAAACCCTTAAAGCTAATTATTGCCTTCCGCTGTGGAAAGCTGGGCAGCTTGGTGTAGACCTTAACATCTGGGGTACAGGCGGACTTCTCAAAGGAGGGAGGCCTCAGGAACTTAAACCACACACAAAATCAGTTTGCTTTTTCTTCACTTAGAAAAATGTAAGGCTGCCACCTGCGTAACTCCTGTGTGTACCACCTAATGAAAATTTAAATGCGAACGATTTAATATTTCTGTGAACAGCCCGCACACCAGTCATTATCTATCTGAAGGGTAATGCATCCTCCCAATACCACTTGGCCTGGTTCCCAAAGCATCTGCTGAAAACAAAAAAAAAAATCTCATCCAGGCACGCTCAACAGAACAACTCCACGGTCTGCCTGGGCCAGGAGACACCATGTGCTGACTGGGGGCCAGAAAAGCAGAGCACCTTGTTAACCGGGCGCGGGCTCTGAGGTCCCCCCGGGGAGCTGGCTGCCCAAGCAGACCCAAGCTTCTCTTGCCAGCTGGTGACAGAGGCTATGGCATAAGGCAGGGGTACAGGCTCCTGAAAAGAAGGCACAGACTGAGAGGACAGGCTGCAAAAAGCAAGAGGTGGAGTAAAGGCGCAGGAGTAAGGTAGTAATGTTTCTCTGGACTTGCACTGATAGATGGGACTTCCTCAAAGACACCTGACTAAATGAAGTCAAACTCTCAATCAAAACTTTACCAAGTAGGGTCATTAGCCACAGCAAGGCAGACAAGCAGTTCATTAGCCAAATTGGCAGGATGATGAAAACCTGTTTCAAGCCTTTTCTACTCCCTGTTTGTTAGGCACCTACCTAACAACAGGGCAGTCTTACTACGAGACTACAATTCACAGGCACAGCTCTGTGAGATACAGGAAAACATCAAATTACCAGAACAACTTTCACCTACCACACAGCTGAAACTCTTGTATTTCCATCAACGTTGCCAGTTTCAAAAAGGACAAAATTAAAACTGCTTCGGTGTGCAAAAATCAGCTTGGCCTAAAGCACACCTTTCACTTTTCTGACCTGAACCACGCTGCGAAGCTTCGCCCAACTCACGCATGCCGAGAAAACATTTCCTCCAAAGCAACTCCTATTCTTCCCTTGCTCCTGCCCTCCACAAAACTACTCAGAGCCCTGCACCAAGCCCAGAAGAACACCGCCAACCCCGCCCCTCCCCAAACCATCAGCTTGAAACAGGCTCCTCGGTTCAGCTTGTCAGGTAACCGCGCCAGCCCTCCCCAACGCAAAGGAAGGTGGGTGAGCAACAAAACGACTACTTCCCTAGGTCATAACACATCAGAAATTACACGGTACAAGGCCAAACCAGTTCCCAAACAGGACTGCATCTTTCACAGTAGAAATCGGCTTTCCAGTTCGTTACATCTACGTTTTAACCCTAACCGGAGCTGCATGTCTCACGATGAGGTGCCTGACCGTAGGGATTTCTAGTTCCACAGGTTTATTTCGTTTTCACACAATATCTTGAAAAGTGAGGGAATATCAGACACAATTCACCCACTTCAGGGGCAGAAATGCACAGGGTCCTAAGAGTTCTGTTCCTCCAAGAGGACTACAGTGCTCATTTCTGACCCCTGTAAGGATCCAAACCAGTAGCCTAAGCCCCTCTGAAAGAAGGCATAAGATTTTTTTAGATAAAACCGACTGGTTTTCTTCTTTTTTTTTTGAGGGAAAATAATACAGCACTTGACCCAGATAGCAGAATCTTCGGAATAAATCCACTGAGGTCGCTCGCTATCGTAATTCTGTGGTTTTCAATTCACCTTTGATACACAAGGTTCCTGCAACATCACCTCAAAGCTGCAACAAGGTCCTTAAGATGTAACCAAGCCGCACACATTTTAGTGGTGTCTGGACAGCACGCTATCTTAAAACGCACTCTAAAAACCAAGTTGATTGCCTGAACTCCACTGCAGTTTCTTTCACCCGTATGCCGGCTGCCACCCAGAAAAATCGACTGCCAAACTTTTAACAAGAGTTAGCTGCGAGTTAAGCCTCGGGAAGACTTCAAAGCTTTCATCCTTCTCCACTGCCTCCTTTGAGAGCCATCTTCCCCACCGACCAACGAATCCGGTGACTGTCTACGGCAAAAATCGCAGCGACAGAAAAACAGGAAACAAAAAAAAAAAACCAACAACCCAGCAAACCCCAAAAAGCCAAAAGGCAAGCATGGCAAGGGAGGGTGGCTCAGCAGAGCAGCTGCACCCAGCAAGCCGATGAATGGAGCGGCCGCGGGGGGCATTTGCAACGAGCCGCCGGAGCGTCTCGTCGGGGAGAGCGGCGGGGCACGGCGCAACCCCTCGGGCCCGGCCACGGTCCCACGGCCCCGGCTGCGGGGGAAGAGCGGGGACACGCGGCCGCCCCCGGCGCTCCCTCGGCCCCGCCCGGGCGGGACAGGGCGCGGGTGACAGGCGCCCCTCGGCCCGGCCTGCCCGGGCAGGAAGAAGCCGGCGGCCGGGGCGCCCGCAAGGGCCCGGGCGACGGAGCCGGAGGCCCGCGGTGCGGCGCCGGGGCTCCGCTCCCCGCCGGCCCGGGAAACGAGCCGGGGTAGGGGCTGCCACCTCCCTCTCTGCCCCCGCGGCCCAGCCCGGGCCTCCCGCCCCGCCACTCACCAGGATGCGCTTGAAGAGCGCGTTCTCCTTGGGCGGCAGGCTCACCGACGGCATCCTCCCCGCCGCTCCCGCTCCCGCTCCCGCCGCTGGCTCCGGCGCCGCCGAAGGGCTCCGGGGAGGGGGGTAAGCGGGCGGGCGGGCGGGCTGCGTCCCGTCCCCGCTGCTCGCTCGCCGCCGACCGGGAGCCTCCCTACCGGAGTCTGGCTGCTACCACCGCCGCCGCCGCCACCACCCCACCACCTCCCGCCCGTCCTTTTCTCAAACCACCGCGCTCTCGCCGGCCGCGGGCGCGGGCCCGGCCCCTCCCGGCCGCCGTCTGCGCGCCGGGCTGCCCC
>WTSP01024144.1:6392-18309 GCA_025331215.1 Actenoides lindsayi | reverse complement strand
TCCAGCCCCTTCCCCAGCTCCGTTGCCCTTCTCTGGCCACGCTCCAGCCCCTCAATGTCCTTCTGGGAGTGAGGGGCACAAACTTGACCCCAAGATTTGAGGGGAGGCCTCCGCAGTGCCCAGTTGAGGGGGACAATCCCTGCCCTGCTCCTGCTGGCCACACTGGTACTGACAGCAGCCAGGATGCTGGTGGCTTCTTGGCCACCTGGGCTCACTGCTGGCTCATCTTCAGCCAGCTGTCAACTAGCACCCCCACGTCCTTTTCTGCTGGACAGCTTTTCAGCCACTCTGCCCCAAGCCAAGGCTGGTTAATGTGCAGTTACCTTAAATATCTAACTGCTGGTTTATCCGCAAGTACAACAGCTGGAGGATTGGTTGGTAGTATTTTGTAGTGATGTGTTGCTATCGCTGCATGTATCAAGCTGTCCTGTTGCCATCTTCAGGCTCTACCCATCCTCTGCTTCTTGATCTCTTTGCAATGAAAAAGCACTTCAGTCCAATATTATATTTAGTACCACATATTTATTACAAAGCTATTCAATCTAAATATAGGAAAAAAATGCTGTTGTGCAGCAGAGTAAAACCTCATTGATCGGGATTTGACTGATTATTGATTTCCCTTAGAGAAATTCTATTAATCACCTTGTTAAAATAATTGGGAATGCTAATGGGTAATATTTTCATATTTTGAAGGCACAGCCCAAACCTGTGAGTCTTGGTGTCACTGCTTTTAGAATTATAGAATCATAGACTGGTTTGGGTGGGAAGGGACCTTAGAGACCGTCTTATACCAACCCCCCTGCACTGAGCAGGGACATCTACAACTAGAGCAGGTTCCTTAGAATCCTGAGCAACCTGACCTGGAATGGTTCCAGGGATGGGGCAGCGACCTCTTCTCTGGGCAACCTGGGTCAAAAAAAGAAAATCAGATTTATAATTACTCTCGAAACTAATTACTAGGCTGGGTTTATCAGTGAGCCTGTTGACATTTTAGCTATGGCGTTGGCTCTCTGGCTTTGACATCGATGACACCTCATGAAAATGCTAATGTGGTCATAAGAGACTGTGCAGCTTATTAACTGTATTTCACTGATTTGTAGAGTATGTTGTAGAAAACATGTATTCCCCTAGTCAAAGATAAATTGTGTGTTTTATATGGCTCTGCTGCTAATCAAAATTAATCAAGGTCAGATCTTTTGATTAGATTTTTTTGCTATTGCGGCTACAGTTAAGCTAAAGAAGACACTCTGATCTTTAGGGTATGTATATTTATTTTATATAGGCTTTGGGAGGGCTACTTATAAATGTATATGGCTGGATTTTTCCCTGCTTTTTTTAGCAATGGATTTATTAGGTATCAGCAGCTAAAACCCACTAGGCAAGAACTGGGAACGTGCATCTGACCCACTCACAGACAATGTGCAGCTGCGTCACAGGTGCTGATGCCTTAGAGGTTAAGTCCAGTTGTGTGAAGTCCTATGGTGTCATTAAAGGATTTGGGCTGAGTCTGAGAGCTGGACGTTGTTTATGGTTATTAGCTTCAAGGAAACGCCACAACATATTCAAAAATGTGGGTGTTACCATCAACCTTAGGAGGATGCAAACCCCAGATGATGGCACCCACCGCGTTCTGTGTAAGCTCCCTATTGTACACGCCATCACATGACATGAAGTGATGGAATGGGGCTTATTTGCTCATGAAATTAATTATACAGGGTTTTTTTTATCTTCCATCAACTGCACACACACCTGTTTCGGACATCATGGGGTTCCTCAGCATAAGGGAATCGATTTTTAATTCAGTGGTGCAGCAGGGTGGAAGGACCTGTAATGACTTCCTGTGGTTTAGATGCTTCTCTCCTACTGGAACTATCATCTTGCACACTGGAGACAGCAAACTTCACAGCATGATCGTTAAAAGTGGAGTTGCTCCAAAAGAATTTATATCACCTGATGTAATGAAGCGGTCAGGGCCCATCTGAAAACTAAACATCTGAATTTTCCAGTGAAATGAAACATAATTCACTCAATGGAACAGGTTGCCCAAGGAGGTGGTTGCTGCCCCATCCCTGGCATCATTGCAGGGGAGGTTGGCCGGGGCTCTGAGCACCCTGCTCTAGTTGCAGATGTCCCTGGTCCCTGCAGAGGGATTGGATTAGGTGACCTTTAAAGGTGCCTTCCAACCCAAACTAGTCTATGATTCCATGATTACATTTCAATCACTGCACATTTTCTGCCAGCTCCATATTGGATCAGCGCTAGAAAACACTCTTTTCCACCAGGTCTTGTCCCTTAACACACCCTCTTCCCTCACAAACCCAGCCCCTTTCAGAGGCTTCTCCATCTGCACAGCATAACTCACAGCACCAACATCCTCAGCTACGTTTTGAACTTCACAGGTCATCCAAACCTCTGCCCACCATCCCTACGAAGAAATCTGGCCTGAGAACGGTTAAGCTCACCTGGAGCCAGCGCAGGGCTTTCTGGGCGCTCTCCGGCTTCTTGTACTCCACAAATCCAAAGCCCATTGACAGCAAAGTGCCTGTCAGAAGAGAGAGGGGACACCTTGAGCTAGCAGGAAACAGTGACGAGGTTAAGCAGAAGATTTACAAACAAATCAGGAGCAAGGGCCTATTGCCAAAAGTGGGGGGACAGAAAGCGCTATCGCAGGCAAAGGGCCAGCCTGCCCACACCCTGACCCAGAGGCTTCTCGTGAGCACCCCTCACCGACTTGTCTTGACCAAGATGCTGCTCTAGAGCAGCCTGGTTTGGTGCAGACATCAAAGAGGAGACAACTGACAGTGCCTGAAAACAAGATTTTTTGCTTTGCGCAATTTCAGCGCAAGCTCCTTGAATAAAACTCCAAGCTGTACAAAACAGCTGCTGGTGGCAGTCAGGGTAAGCGATCCCATGGTGGACACACAAACAACTGCTCATTCACAGGACTGTTTTCCTCACGACTGAAATGAGGCCTTCATTTTTTCTCAGCACAGGAGAGCCCCGGACGTACTGGAGCAGGACCAGAGGAGGCCACACCGACCAGTACCAGAGCCATAATTAACAACAGGGGGGGGAAAGGAAAAATCCATTACACCCAGTTTCCAACTTCACGCTGCAGAGATGACCCCACAGCGACTCTGTTAAGGCAAAACCCCACAAAGCTGTGCAACTTCCAGAAAGAAGACACAGCCCATCGAGCCAGCACTTGCCTTAAGTGACCTCTCACCCATTCAGCCACCCAGAGAGCGAGCACAGCCAATGCAACAGGCAAACCACTCGTCCCCACAGCCTGCTGGGTTGGAAGCGGGCAGGCAGAAGGCAAACGAAGCCCACTCAGCCCAGCACTCAGCCAGGAGTCCTCAAAGATCCCGGCCGTTCGTGCGGGTAAAGCACATCGTGCGCAGGTTTAATCACCACGGGGCACTCGGTGCCTTTCAACTTGCATCTGGCTCTCCTCTGTGATCCTGAAGGAGCTGGCTTCTCCATCTCAAGATTTCAAGAGAAGGCCACGTCTCCACAAACCCCACAATTGAGCTTAACCTTCTAGGCTGAACCCTGGGGTATTTTTCATTGCTGCTTTCAGCCACTTCAACAGGCACACTTCTAGAAATATTAAGTATTTTGCCCATAAGAACACAAGTGCTCAGCCAGATGAATGCTAAAGCAATACCACACCTGAGCCCTCCGCAACCAGCCGAGGGAAGGAACTGAACAGCAGCATCTAGAGTACCTGCTTTGTCTTTCTTCTTGGGTATTGTGCAGCTCTTCACAGCTCCCACTTTGGAGAATGTCTGCAAGGAATTCGGACAGCGATTCAGTTCCCTTTGTCACAGGCCTGCAACTCAACTCGAGTGACAGTGTGGTCCTCTCCCAGAGCCAGGAGCACAAGCTCTCAGGCCCACCTCCCCCCAGACAAGCAGCTGAGTCTTTTCTCATAGAATTATTTCTGTACAAATACACATAACACACCCCCACACACAGACTTTTAAAGAAATCAATACACACGATCCCAGAAATCCCCCAGCACCCCTCAAAAATGGTGCAGAGATCTGGGATGGCTCTAGAGGAGCACTGGGGATTACAAGATGCCCTCAGTCAGGTAGGGACCTTAGGGGTGAGTCCTGTGATGCCCCTAGAACACGTAACATGCAGGAGGGGCTGGAGGGTAGCAGGGGCTGCAAACCATCTATTTGACTTCCTTGTAAAACTGCAGCCAGAAGGCAGAAAAGAAGAGGGGACCAGTCCCAGCCCTCCTCTAAACACTTACATTTGTTCCCCAGACCCAACTGGACCAGGGACAAAGTACCACAGGACAGACTGACATTGTGCCAGCCATTCCATTTCGTTCCATGAAATGTGGCACTTCACACAGCTACGAGAAGTGGCAGAGACAAGAACTCCCAGTTGCTTTTCCCTGTTTTGCTATGAACATCCCACGTGGCTTTAGAAACGCCGCGATCTCTCCCAAGTGCTTTGCTGAGGTAAAGTGGCACAGACAGCTCAGCGCTGGTAGAACCTCAGAGGAAAAGCACATCTTGCTGAAACCATCATTTATTTATTTATTGCCTTAACCCACGCAGCAGCAGCACGGCTGCAGAAGTGCCCATCCCAAGGAGCAGCTTTCTGTAACAGAAAGCACGGGAAACGAGGAGTCTTAGAAGATTTCCTACTGCCTCCACCTGTCCCGAGGTGGAATTAAACCCCACCAAAACTGTTTCAGATACATTTGTCTTAATTGACAGTCTCAGTACAATCCAGTGCTCCCTCAGTTCCCATTAGGTCGTACTGGCTGCAATTTAACTCCTTTAAACACTCTATCCTCAGCACGACAGGTGGAGAGCAGCTTGCTCCTTGCCTTCTGCAGCAGATCTGAACCCTTTCTTCTAGCCCATGCTGGAAGCAGGGTCTTTACTCCCATCAGGCACCTCAGTCTGGCCCTCAACCACACACTTAACCCCCTCCTGCTCCACCTGAGCAGACCGTGCTAAGAAAAACCCAGTCCCACCTCCTCGCTTACAGCTCACCTCTTTCAGTGTGTCTTCCGTGGTGGCAAAGTTCAGGTTTTTGATGAACAAGGTACACCCAGGAATGCTTTCTTCTTCCTCCTCCTCTTCTTCTTCTTCCTCCTCTTCTTCTTGTGCCGCTGTTTCCTCTGAGCCCTTCACAGCTTCACCTGAAACAGAACAAACCTGACTTTGTAAGGTGTAACAAAGCCCAAGTTGGGAGGAGCTTGCCCACTACTCCAGCCAACGGTTACTACTGCACCAGGAACAGGTCACTTCTCTGCTGGCTCTTTGTGGGTGGCCGTGGACCGAAGCAAGCTCAACACACGATATATGAACACATCCTCAGGCACAGCACAGCACTTGTGTGATATGATCAACTAATGGACTCTGGAAAGAGAGGGTGACCCTACAACTTCACGAGGGTGGTTCCATCCCCAAAGGGTCAGGAGTACCAGCGTTGCTGCTTTACACACAAAGGAGCAGCCAAACAACCAGAAATACCTCTGGCCCAAAGTCAATGTTCTTACCAGGTACCAGTCTTGCTTTGCCCTCCTTTTCTGGAGCTTCAAGGGTTTTCTTCTGAGGGGCTGGGCTGAAGAAGACACCCATTGGAGCCCATTCCAGATACAATGGCACAGAATGAAACTGTAAAGAGAACACAGGAGAGAAATGAAGAGTGGAGGGCAAGGCTTGAAGAAAAACCTCTGCTCCCAGCTTTCTCTTCAAGTGGAAAACAGCAGTGAAAAAGGGGAGCAGCTTTTTCAGCTGCCTAAACTCTCCTTTCCCAAAGGAGAGTCTGTAGCCAGCCTCACACAGGACCACAGCCTACCATGTACCACGCTGCTGTACTGCAGAAGGTAAAACAAACCCTCTCCAGGCCACCGAGGCTTTTCCAGATGTACCACAGCTATCTTCTGCAGGCTGAGAGCCCTGCTCAGCCACTGCCGCACCAGGGTGCACTGGGCACCTCCCTACATCCCAGGGACAGAGAGGAACAGCAGTGGCTCTGGGATAACTCACTTCCCTCAGAAGTCCTCTGGCCCTCGCATCTGCAGCAAGCACTTCTCTCCGCAGCTTCACAAGCAGCCAAGATCTGCACTCTCCAGGCAGCTCCTCGCCACGCTCACCTTGGAGTAGACCGGGGGAACGCCTGCTTGGCCTCGGTCGGTTCCAGGAACTCCACAATGGCCGTGATGCCTCCTCCTGGCAGCAGCACCCGGCCCAGGCTGCCGTGTTTGCCCAAGACGTCCTCCAGCTCAGCTACACTCGTGTTGGCCGGGAGGTTCTTGACCAGGATGACCGTTTTACTCCGCTCACCAGCAGCCTGCAACGTTCAGTGCAGGAAGAAAGAGGAGATAGGATTTAAAAAAAACCCAGTATCTTACTAAGTGAAGGTTTCAAAGCCAACATGCTGTGCTCCCTCGCTCCACATCACCCCTTTCCAGGACCCAAGACCCAGCAGTCATTTAGAAAACATCTCCTATAAAATCCACGGCTCAGTACAACCTCCCAGTTCCACAAATGCTCATGTATGGAGCTTTCAGCTCCAGATCCACCCTGGTATGGACACAGGACTCCTTCTCCACCTATGCCAAGCTGACCATCGTACCATAAGCCATCATTTCCACCATCCTGAAGGCAGCTGCATTTTCAAACGGACAGAGCATTTCCTAACTCACGTAAGGGTTCAAACTTGCAAGATGCTGAGGATTTAATTATTAATTTCAAAGAAAGCTGAGGACACAAGGACTGGGTCATCATATAAAAGAGATAGGTCCACATTGCTGCCTCCAGCTGGGCATCTCACCTGACTGAAGGCATCCAGGCTGACTCCATTTTCCATGAGGAACCGGCGAATCTCCTGGACCAGCTCAGTTTCTCCCAGGGTGACCCTCACGGCCACGCTGTCTTTACTCTCCTGCAAGCCAGAATGTCAGTCACCTCTTGCTCCTGCTGCTCTCAGAAGCAGATGCAAAGGGAATTTGGCAGAGAGCTTGAAGGTAAAATGCTCCAGCTTCTCTGAAGCTGCTGTGAGTTTTGCTGTTGGAGTCAGAACAGTTCCCACAGCAAAAATGAAGTTTCCAGGCAGGATCTGAGCTTTAGGGTGTAAATTCCCATCAACTTCTAGTTAGGCAGAAATGCAAAATTCAGCCACAGAAAGGCAGAGTGGGAAGAAGGGTTGGAAGCACCACTTTTGTCTTCCAGTGACAAAGCGATTGTCAGGCTCAGGTCTCACAGAGAAGCTAAAGCACCACTGATCTCTCAGCCTGCACGGTGCTCATTGCTGCACAAAAAGGCCAGGAAGGCCCTGGGCACGAGGAAACGGGTAGGAAAGTGATCTCCCATCCCAGCTGATCAATAACCCAACTCACATGATCCAGCACTTGGCTTTTGGAGGCGTTGTACTTCTGAGCAATGGCATCAGCCACGGCATTTGTCCCCACAAACAACGTGTTCCAGTTGTGAGAGCTGGAAAGAGAAAGAAGAGCCAGGTTCAGAGTCACATGGTCCCTTCATCCACTGGTGTCCTTCTACTCAACGGTCCTAGGAAAAAAACAGCTTTGAATGCCACCATTGGCAGCCAGTGTGAAGACTTAGAGAGAAAATCCGTAGAGAAAGGATAGGATGTGGGAGACAAGACTGGAGAGTGGACAGAAAGGCAGCAGTTCAGGCAGCTTAGCTCTTCCTCCCTAGAGGTCCCCGGGCACAGCTGGAAGTCCAGATGTTGGCTCAGAGGAACACGTGTTTTTTCAACTGCTTTCCCAAAAGCACAAAGCCCATGGAAGCAAGGTTGCAGTCCTTCCCCTCCAAGTTAGAAAGCATCATCCACTTCTTTCAAACTCATTCATCACACAGAAAGATAAAGTTCCTACCAGTTTCAGAAATACAGGTGGCCAAGTAGAGGAGAAAGACCCAACTGATCTGAAATTATTATTCTGAAGAACTACTGCATCAGGTCAACATTTATTAAGACACCAGATAAATAAACTCATAAGCAAAGCCACTTAAAATGATATTTCTCTCAATTTCTGCTGCTCACTGAACTACTAGAGCTATTTGGACAGAGGAATCACACAGAGAAGAGATAAAGGAAACAGAGCTCCATGGTAAATGCTGTATTGGCGTTGGTCATCCAAAGACCCCATGTGCACTCCTGCCACCTGGGGATTTGGCAGGTTGTGTTGTCTTGCCCCACTACAAGACACCTCTGTACCTGGCACTGTTGGCTTTATTCTTGGCTTCTTTCTGCTTTTTGTAGGAGGAAGACTCTTCTGCATCTACATCTTCAATTTTTTCCTTTTTGATTGTGGATGGTAAAAGATGCATCATTCTACCCTAGAAGAAAGGAAGAAGAGGTTCAGCAGCTCTGAAATAGCCCAAAGAAGGTCATGAACTAAGCCGAGTGGAGGAAACTTTCTGGCACCTTTCCTAGTTAAGCAGACTAAGCAGGAGAGAACCTTCCTTCCCAAAGGAGACATTACTGCAAGTCAGAGTAGTCACACAGTGCAAGAGACTGAGACTCAGATCTCTCCTCCTCCACCTCTAGCTCAGATTTTGGTACCTGCAAGGCAGTTCGTGCCAGGCTACTCTATCAAGAGCAACTGTGTTCCCATACAGCAAAACAGAAGAGACTCAACCTTTTCAGCAAAGCACAGAAGCAAACACTTGGCCACGTTACCAACAGATGTTCCCACCAGCTGCAGTCCAAGAGCACAGGAAAACCACTGGTCACCATACCTGGAACACTGGCCCATCCAGTTCTGCGTAGGCCTTCACCGTGTGCTCGGGAATCATATAGGTGAGGAAAGCAAATCTTTTGGGCTTCTTGGTCAATCTGTCTATGGGGAAATGGATCTCCAAGAGGGGTCCTGCAAAAGGCAAAGGCTGTACTGTGACAGAGTCCTCGTAGAGCCATCACACACTCCCAACCAGCACCTCCTGGTCACAGGAGGGGAGCCAGGGAGGGCAGAGCAGCTCTGGATATTGCAGAGGATGTGTGACAAGCCAACAGTCCGAGCGAGGAGCTGCTGGCTGCAGACCAACAAGGCAGGCCCAGCAAAAGCACCCCAAGTCCAGCTGTGCACCATGTGGCAGCTCACAGGGCTTAGCATCACAGAATTACTGAGGCTGGAAAAGACCTCTGAGATCGTCAAGTCCAGCCTATGACCTAACATCACCACAGCAGCCAGATCATGGCACTCAGTGCCACATCCAGCCTTTCTTTAAACACAGTCAGGGACAGTGACTCCACCACCTCCCTGGGCAGCCCATTCCAATGGCTGAAGATGTGTGAAGAATGTTTGTAGATGTGGTGCTGAGGGACGTGGTTTAGTGGTGACCTGGCAGAGCTGGCGTAACAGTTGGACTCGATGATCCTAAAGGCCTTTTTCAGCCAAAACAATTCTATGACACAAACCAGGCAATCTCTGAGCAGCTGCATCTACCTTCAGCCAGGAATAAAGATTTCTACCACCTAACCCTCTCTCCCTCACCAGGACACTTCAATGCCAGGACAACCTTGAATTTAGTTAACTTTAAGCTAGAAAAGGGGAGCTTCAAGCTTCCACCTGACATACCAAACACGAACATGAATTTGGGGTGGTCTCAGAGATTCACCTCCTACCTACAGGATCTATAAACCTCCTGTGTGATCAGCATTTCATGCAGCAGGTGCTTTCAGTTATCTTCTCCTCTTCCCCATCCCATCTTACACGGCCTGGCAGGAGCTTTTACCATTCCACCAGAGATGCAGTGAGAGGGGTCGTGCTTTGAGCAACGAAGCACGGAGCCAAGCAGCAGTTTCAAAGCCAAGCACCACACACCACCACACCAGGCAATAAAGACGATGGGAGTGGGTCCATATTCAAGAGGTGTAGGACACAGCTTTGTTCATCCACCCTCAGCAAGAAAACCTCTGTGTGCACAAAGGAAAGAGGCAGCCCTACAAGTTCCAGTCCCATAGAGAATACTTACCGTACTTGGAAAAGAGCTTCTCCAAGTCCTCCTCAGTGCTAGTAAAGGGAAGATTCCTGACAGGGAGTCTCCCTGATTCAGACAAGTCCTCTTCTTCCTCATCATCCCTCTTTATTCTTTGCCATGGCTGGTGATCAGGTTTTTCTGGAACAGTTTCTTTTGGGGTATTCCTACAGCGGAACACCTCAATGCAGCGGCCACCTAATCCACAGACACACCCAGAGGCCCATCAGATGCGTCCCCAGGCTGTGGACAGTCAATATCAACACACAAAGAGCCTGGGCTTACAGTAGAGACACGAGCAATTACAGCTCCACAAGCTCGGAGCAGAACTCTGCCTAGTTTAAAAAAACAAAAAGGGAGGGAGGGAGGCTGCAAGAACTCAGTCTTCATGAAAAACAAGGTAACGTTTGCGAGACAGCTCCGCAGTCTCGGTTCCTTTCAGAGAGCTCCAGCCTTTCTGCCTGTGCCAGCCCAGTCCACAGGCTTCCAAGGGGATATTCCCATTCTGCACAGGATTTTTGCAGATATCATTTCAGTTCCACGTAAATAATATCATTTTAGTTCCACTACAGGCTAGGCTGAGAAACGGTTTCAAACACAGGCCGACAGAAGCGTTGGTACAAATCCCCCGCGCTATCCCAACCGGATTGAAACCCAGATCATTTTTACACGAGCCCGAGATACGCTTCGAGCCCACGACAGGAAAAAAAACCCCAAACGAGGCCTAAAGAGCCACACACCCGGCCCAGCCGCTCGCCGGTTCTACGCCGCTCCCGACACCGCCCCTGGGTTACCCCGCGTCAGCTGAGCGGAGGAAACCACCCCCACCATCTGCCTGGGGACAACTAAACAACAACAGGAGACACTTCCGCAGTGAACACTTCAGCAGCTGAGCACCCTGCCAGCGGCAGCAGCCGGAACGAGGAGGAACAAACAGCCCTTACCCAGGTATTCTTTTTTCCGCTTCAAGGCCCTTTGCACTTCTGCTTCGCTCTTCAAGTCAACAAAGATATAACCTTGGAGGAAGGAAAGGTTCAACTGAGCATCATGTGGAGAACACGCAACCACTAACTGGCTAATTTAAGGGTGAATTGGGCTTTCTTTAATATAGATTCCTATAGATAAAGCATTCAGCTCCCATTAAACTTTCAATCCAGGCTGAAAATGGCCATATCAGACTGGAAGGCTGCTCCATAAAAGCTTATTCTCTATGTGCAAACCAAAGAGGCCTGAATTAACAGCTGAAGGAGGCTTTCAACAGTGTCTCCAGGAGCAAACAGAAGGTGCATCCACTGTTAGGCTATGGAAGGAAAACAGCATGTAGCAAAGTTCCCTGCCAGCTCTGAGGACCTACTCCACCCTCTTCCTGATGGGTACCTCCTGTAGCCAGAGCCTGTCAGGAGACCCACCTTGGCTAAAGACTGTTCTGCAGCCAGTAGCACAGAATCCCAGCACGGTGGGGGTTGGCAGGGCCCTCTGGAGATGATCTGGTGTTCCCCCCCCTGCTCCATCCAGTAGGGTCACCCAGAGCAGGGGGCCCAGCAGCGCAGTGTCCAGCTGGGTTGGGAATCTCTGCAGAGAAGGAGACTTCCTTCCACGGCCTCTCTGGGCAGCCTGGGACAGGCCCTGACACCCTAACAACAAAGAATTTTCTTCTCCTGTTCAGATGGAACATCCTGGGTTGTAGTTTATGCCCATTGCCCCTTGTCCTGTCACTGGGCACCACTGACAAGAGTCTGGCCTCATCCTTTTGCTACCCCAGGGCCCCTTTAGCTCTTGCTCAGCATTGCTCAGCTCGCCTCTCAGGCTGCTCTTCTCCAGCTGAACAGCCCCAGGGCTCTCAGCCTTTCCTGGTGTAATGGGTCTGGCTGGGCTGCTTTTCCCCATCCAGCCCTTATGCTGCAGTACTGGGAGCTGGAGGGTGTTGATAACAC
>WTSP01024143.1:0-22338 GCA_025331215.1 Actenoides lindsayi | reverse complement strand
CTTTCTTTCTTTCTTTCTTTCTTTCTTTCTTTCTTTCTTTCTTTCTTTCTTTCTTTCTTTCTTTCTTTCTTTCATTTTTTTTTATTTATTATTATTTTTGTGAATGTAAATAGATTTTTTCATCTTTTTATATCAAATAACATGAATTTCAAAATCTAGCACTGGAAACACCCAAAGATTTCTATAATACTAAGAGTCAAATGTCCTGTTAAAAGCCACTGCATATATTCTATTTTCATAGTATTTCTTCCTGGTTGACTTGCACCAAAGACAATATAAGCTGAAAGTTCCTTACAAAAAGTATAGTAGATGAAAAACAAAAAAACCTCAACAACAACAACAAAAAAACCCCAAATCCCTGACTGAAAAAGGATATGAACATAACTTTTTAATATTGAAAAGAAGTTCAGTCATGAATCCTGAACACACATCTATGTCTATAATGTATTAAATACATTATATCAACCATAAACATAGTTTTTGTAAAGCTCACTTTATAAACTTGGCAATAAAAATCTTTAAGTTAGCTATCAAAGGCAACTGGAATTCAAAATACGTTATGTATTCCAGATGTTTGGAAACATACAATTTCATTCAATCAGTGTTCCATGATAAAAAAAAGAATATGACAGAAGTATTGTCATAGTATGACTGGGCTACAGGGTTATGATGACTGGAGCATGTGTGTAAAACATCTGGTTGTGAAATTGAATGCTTTGTTATGCTTCATTTCAGTATTAAATAAACCTTTGCAGTGGCTGCCTGAGTCAAGTGGAACATTTTTGGCACTGCAAACCAAGATGAGATTTTTGAGGTGATGGAACTGAAAAATACTGTGACTCGTATGTATAAACCCGTGTTTTTACAGAGTGGGCAGTTTGTTTCCAGGTTCTTCTTCATTACTTTTCTTAGAGCTATATATTAAAAGTAATGTATTAACTAATATTCTCCAAAGTACTGCTTTAATTATTGAGATTCAACTGGCATTACCATGGTTTTATGTAAACTTTTGGTCCAGCTAAAAGACAACAGTGTCAACAGAATATGTTGATGAACCAGTCATACTGGTGGTTAACCCTGTGGATTAGATTTAATAGGCTCTGTTTATAAATTTTATAATCAGGAAGCTTCACTTGTCTTTCCATGCCTTTCCACTTTATGACTTTATTACTGTAGTAAACTATTTGTTTCAATAAACCTTTTATTTTGATTAGCAATATTTTGTTTTTCTATTTAGTTTTCATTTTCTTACACATAAGTAGCTATATGTTCTTTACTTACACTTTTCATTATTTATAATAAAGATTCCATGAATTGTTAGGTGGTTAGATAGGACTAGTTTATCTGATTTTGATGCCTAACAGGAAGGAGTGTTCTGCCTCTCCAATATCTTCAGAACAACCTGATTAGTATTCATTGCTTATAATTAGAATTTAGATATCTTTTGTGAAAGTGCAGCTTCAGATAGACTATATCTATGTCAGCAAATTGGACACTGCCTGCAAATTTTTTTTGTGCACTGGGTGTCACTTGTCTGTAGCATGAAGCTGAAAATGATCCCTGGGTACAGCTCTGGACCACACCAGCCAGTATTTATCCAAGCATTTCCTGGATACAATTTGGGAGCTGGCACAGGTTGGGTACCATTCCCAATGTGCCATTTGCAAGCAGTACCTTGTTTTAGAGAATAATGGCACTTAACAGTATAGATGTGTTTTATGATCGGCACATAAAAGCCCCAAGTATATTTATTTTACTAGTATAAATGTGAATTTATGTATCTAAGTAGGTGCATAAACATGTTAGTACATATATTTTTGTGCTATTGCCTGGTGTCTAGATCTCTACTCACACTTAATTCTTTTGAGAGAATGACATGTTCATATTTCATATACACACATTCTATATCTTCCACAAGCCATTACAAAGTATCAATATTATCATTGATGCATCAGATTTGCTATGTCTGCACACAATAGAGATCCATAGGAATAAATGGATAATGGTGACTATGATTTTAACTTTCTTTTTTTTTAATTGAAGTGATTTACAAACATGTATAGGGCAGTTATGTATTGAAGAATTTCCCTTTGATTATATTTGCTTAAACATGGAAGTCCTAATTTTCAAAGATGATAGTCTAAAATTATTCTAGGTGATACTAGAAGACATAGTCTTTAATATTGTCTCAGTGCTAACACGTGTTTAACAGTTAAATATTCAGATATGTCAACCTTAATTTTATCTCAAATCTCTGTTTTTAAAAATTATTAAAAATAATTCCTATTTTATTCAATAGCAAAATTAATATTGTGAAAAAGAATAATTTAGAAATTCATATTGATGGATTTATAGCTAAACAGTGGTTTCTACATGATGGAGACACCTATAAACTTAGATTATGAGTCAAAATTAAAAAGCTGTTTACACTACTGTAAGTACTCCAGTATGATAAAATCCGTCTCTGAAACTTAAAATTATTTGATTAGAAAATACATCTTTCACATAATGTTTACTTTAAACAATAATAATGACTTTTCTCTATTTATATTTTTTTGAAGATAGAAATCAATATATTTTTTATATTGCTGCAAAAGTTATTATTACTGATTTTATTAATAGGATTCAGATCATCAGTTCAAATATCAGTATTAAATATTTAAAATGTTTAGATGTTTGATAGGGAAGTGCATGAAATGCATAGAGGAAGTATTTTCTGCATATCTATAGGAAGCAAATGAATAGCAAATGCAAAGGAAACTCATGTTGGAAAGCACAAAAATGTTCTATGAAACAAAAATAGGGATAAAGATTAACTACTCTGACATTAAGGGAGGTGTACCATAAATGCTAGACTTTTCTTTTGGAAAGGGCAAAAGAGAACACTCCTTACAATTATTTCTAGAAACTAGTTTATATGGATGATTTTACATGGTGCAGAATACATGTAGCTAAAGAGGACTGAGTATTCAGATTCAATGTAGTATACCTACTGTTGTAAATCAAATTTCGTCTCTAGCTTTGAAGCACATTCTCAAAGCATGCTTTATTTCTCCCCCTTTTACTGAAACAGATCTTGACTAATCAAATTATTATCTGCTACAGTTTTTCCTGTATTTGAAAGTACAAGATTGCTATCTTAAAACATAATCAAAAACAACAAGGGAAGTCTCTGTCTGGAGTAACCTAAATACTGTAAAACCTCTAAATGTACAAGCTTGAATGTACTGGTGAGCTGAAGAAAGACATTCCAGAAAATGCACATTTTTTCATGTGTTTATAACACAAAATAAGAATAGGGATCACAAGTGAAGACCCTTGAAGATGAGTCTCATCCTAAACCTTGGGAAACGGGGTTTAGAGATGTTTTGAAAGAAAGGCTTGTAGTATTATGCTAATGACTGATAGTATTTTCTGTCTGTACAATAATTCCTGCATAAATAGAAAGAGTGCTGTGTATTTTTATTTCTGTCTTCTTGTGTTCTTTGTATATCACAATATTATGATGCTTTTATTGTACTGACAGATACAGTAGTAAGTAATTAAGATAAGAACATTTTATAGCTGATGATTGAATCTATACGCTTGCAAAAATGTGGTAACTATCAAAAAGAAATATTTGAAGGCCTTTAAAATGCTTGGTAGTATAGGAAAATAAAATTGGCATTTTGTGTATATATATTTGGAAAGCAATATACTATGTCTGAACAATTTTCTAGTGAAGAGCTTGAACTTGAACAAAAATGAGAGTCTTTAACTGTATGGATGCCAGAGACCTCCAGAAGTAAAAATAGCTGTGACTCAATTGCTGCTGTGTAGAGTTAGTCCAGAGGCACACCCAGCACAAGGGCTTGCTTCTAAGTCTCATTCCAATGCTGACATGCAGAGTATATAGAGTAGGATCCAGTGTCTGGAGTTATTCAAAGTTCTTTGAATGTCATTACTCTGTGCACGATGAAAACTGTCTTCTTTAGTGCTTTTGAGAGCTAATATAGGAAGTCACACACACACACCAGACAGTACAGGAAAGCTCCTGCTGCCTTTTCACGGATTTTAACAAATACAGTATTTATGAAATGCTGAAATGAAATCAACATATCAAGTAGACATGTTTGCAATGGCTGAAGAAACCTTCAGGGAATGTTACTCGTTATAGCACTTTCAAAATAGCAACTTCTAAATTAATATTTTCCTACAGGACGTATCTTCATCACAGTATTCTGGCATTCTCACTTTTGTTTCTCAACTACATGGTCACTGACATTCTAGTGGTTTGTTTTTTTTAAGGGAGGGTTGTGTTGTGGTTTGTTGTTTTATTTTTTTTTTAAATTTACATACAGATATGCTGTTAAAAATTTTCTCCAAATAGGTCACAAACACCTATATGGAAAATAAATATTTCACAAGAATTAAATACATCCAAGGAAAAAAAAATAAAAAATGCCTATAATGGAGTTTAATATCTCTCTATATAAATACCACTCCAAAGAAAATAACACATTCAATAAGCAAAATACCGTATTACACTAACCACAGTAATAATTCAAAAGAGTATAATATATATAATAATTCAAGAGAGATGCAAGGTTCTATACATGCATACACATTCACTAGTCTTGAAAAATGCTGATCTGTTGCATCAAGGAGGAAAAGCATAAAGTACTAAGCCATAGAATCTAAAATCAATATAAAAGAAAATCATTCCCACTTCATTTTTGTAAGAAAGTGATTTGCACCAGAAACTGTTAAATTAAAGTCAGAAGTGTGCTGATGCAAACAAATTTTCCTTTTTCTAATTTAGTTCAGAGAAGCTAAGTCTCAAAGAAATTCTTTATGTACAGATTTTTTCTGGATAATTAAATAAAATCTAGTGGTCAGCACAGTTAGAACAATAAAAAGGAAAACATACAGCTTCTGGCTCATCCCAGCTCTGAATTGCATTTATAGGAATTTGTTGCTCTGCTTATCCTCTTTGTGATGATTTTTTTTCTTTCCTCTGTAATGATGAACAACTAGAACTGGCAGCATTCTCTGTGACCTGCTTGGAATTTTCTGTCTTTAGAGGAATTGTCTTTTACTTACAAATGTTTGAGGATACATTCTTCTATGTCTGTTGCATAAAAAAATCAGGAATTCTTCCAATTAATTCCTTTTACAGCATAATTTATTCCCATTATAACTGCTTTATAGTGGCACAAAGTGGCTTAATAAAGTAGGAAGAAGCATCCTGCAATGAATGATTCAGTATAATGACCTTTTATGAACCCGTCATTTGGATTTGGGGAAGCAATAACTTTTACTCTCAATGAAATAATATCTTGCTTTTGGTGCTTTTCAAGTCATGTTTAAGGTAATTCTGACACTGGGATCAAAGGGACTTATGCTTTAGGATTTGCTTATAAATACAGTAGTTCTTTGAGTGGTGAATATTTCTAAGTGAGTTTGAAAAAACTACTTTGTCTCTATCCTGGAAGAAGCATTGTTTTTTATTAAAATCTGTACCTCTTCTCAGAATATTCCTTTTCATTCCTGCAATCAAAATATTAATATAGTTTGGATGTTGTTATGTATTTGGGAACAGTCCATCCATCTTATTATAAAAAACAATCTGAATGCTACAGCTTCAAAAAGTCAACCACATTAAGATTTCTTTCCATTTGTTAGTAAGGTATGGAGGAAGATTTGGGATTAAGTAATGAATGACAAATACAGCATCTTACTAAGATAAAGTTGTAGTTAATTGAGGAACATGGTATTTGATATATAACATAGCAACTGTATATTAGAGGTGTTTTGTTGCCAGGCATTTTGACAAAGATCTTGTAAGTTTGATTTATTAAAATAAAAACAAAAAAAGTTATTACATATGCTTAAGATAGTGATAAAGGAGTTCCTTAAAGAATCTCTAAGAATTAAATATTCAAATGTTTTAACGAAGTGTAGACTTGGAAAATGCATATGTGAAAAATATAGTAAGATAGGGTAGGAAAAAAGTAAGCATGCTCACTTGAGCTTTTTTTGGGACAGAAAGTATACTTCGCTATCCCTTTCTACAGTATGGTGACACAAGTTACAGCTGATCTTCACTGTTCTATTCTGAATCTATATAGAAATAGATTACTTTGATTTTGGCAATACAGGAGCTTTAATATTTTCTTGAGTTTTTTCGAAGTAGAAATACAGTTGTATGACAATTTTGAGGGCACTTTTTCGTGAGTTGAATTTAATGAAATGCCAAGTATTTAATTGAATTAATCTAAAGCAATTCTAAACTTCACATTAGCAAAACTAGCTGTTGATTTGATTAAATTTTCAGTCTGAACACAACTCCAGCTTGATCTGTCAGGAGGCTAGTTTTTGTCATTTGACTGGTGATAGTAAAATTTTACATTCATGTGTTCCAGTTGGTTTAGTGTTTCTTAATATTCTTCTCAAATATCAGTAAGTACCACTACCTGTAGTAGCCAAATCTGTAGGCCCAGATCTACAGACACAAATGTGCTAACTCAGATGTTGAAAGTATCCGACTACTAAGAACAAGGTTCAGGTGCTGTGGAGGAATACATCTCCTTTTTATTGATTTCAATTTTTGTCAATTAATAACATTCTTACTCTTAAAAAAGAATAAATTATTTGTACCAAGTGCTGTTGCCATTATGAAACACCTAAGCAAAAAATTGACAGAAACATGTGTCCAACATGTAGCAGAATTTAAAAAAATTCACTATATAATATTTGGGTTTTTGTTCTTCAGGGTTACAAGTAGTGCTACACAGGGATTTTTAGTTCATAATCTGTCAGAATAAACATGAACTGTTGAGTACTTCAGTATATGAATGCTCTCTCTTTAAAAGTTTTTTTTTTCACTACTGAAGGAAACTGCAGAATGAACATGCAAAAAATTTATATGAAAGAAAATAAGCACACCAAAATTCATATACTGAGAGTAAATATGAAAAGTTTCATTAGACTTGGAAACAACACTGATTTTTTTACATTGTGCCTGTACATCAGCAAATCTGAGCATGAAGACATCCTCAGGAATGACTGAATCTACTATTGAGTTAATCCAATATTTTACACCTTTAGGAGAAGATTGACAAAAGTTTAAAACATACTATGAACTAGTTGAATATAATCATCCTTTATATGAATATTCTGGCCCAGTACAAACAGACGATAAAATAAATAAATATGGAATTCAAGCAAAAGGAGGACTTAAGTATCATATCACTTACGGCAGTCGGTATCGGGAAGACGAAATACCATAAAATAATTAAATTAACTAATAAATAATGATTAATTAAATATTTAGATTAATAAATAATAATTACTTCCATAATTTACTTATCTTCATATGTAGTTTCTAATAGAACTTATCTTAAAATATGTCTTACATCTTTGAATCAAAATTGAAAACAATACTGAACATTAAAACTCATGTTGTTTACAATTTTTTTTACACTAGAAAGAAATTCATCTTCGAAGATTAATTTTTCTGTTAACAGAAAAATATTAGTGCATGTAAATGATAGCAAGCTGGTGTAGAGGTTCAATATTTTTACTCTATATTACATTGAATCTGGTTATTTGTATAGAATATCCCCATCTTGCAACTGATTCAAATCCAGAAGAACATCCATTGGTTCACACACTAACATCTCTGTTAAGGACATTTAAAATGTACCTAGAGTGGCACTTGTGATTACATTTACTTCCAAAAGATTCTAGCTTGCAAGCAAGTGACTGTGCACAGTGAACCAAAATGCAGTCACTATGCATTCACTAGAAATCCATGCTAATGCTCTGAACCAAAATGTTGGTTATAATTAAGCTTTAATAACCATATAAAAATCGTCATTAAAGATGGGTAAGTCTTTGACCTGTATCTCATGGCAATTTATAAATTACTTGAGTTTTCTGAAAGGCACTGTTATAACTTGGTTTTAATTTGCTATTTAGATTGATTGCCTCTTCATTTTTGTGATTCATGACTGAGAAAATACTCATTCCAAATAGAATATGCATTAACTGTAATAAAGTAAGTTATCTTTGCATATGGTATTTTATTTCTGTGGAAAATACGTTAAGAGTTCTAATATTTCCTTCAATACACAATATCTTTAACTAATACCTCCCTAATCTTTTGAAGGTTTTAAATCCATCTAGAACTGATCAATTTTAAAAAAAATCTTTTTTTTCTGGACATTTTCTTGCCTCACCATTAATTTCATTTCTAGATCATTAATGAAAATGCGTAACTACATGAAACAAGTATATAATCTCAAAATATCTTATTATTAATATGTTGTTATACTGAAAATTAATCATCTGTATTTGTTTTTCTTTTACGTATTCTATATAGTTTTTGTTGCATGAGAAAATTTTGTAACCTTCATCTATGATTATTCATTTTCTTGTCTGGCACCTTGTCAAAAGCTTTTTGGAAGTTTACATAAATTTTGTTGCCTGTTTTGCCTTTACCTAGTATTTCATTAACACATTCTAGGAATTCCAACAGACTGATAAGATATGATTCCCTTTTGTAGAAAATATAGTCATTAGTGCCCTTTGAAAGCTCAAATAATCTGAAGAATAATTAAAATAGAATAGAAAGTTGACAAAGAATCTTTTTAATGAGACTAAAAGAACTTGCCTTTTTTTCATTAATACACAACTTAGAGGTAATTAAAGGAACTCTCATCTATAAACTGGAATACCCAAACTTGTTTAGTATATTAAAATAATATGCTACAGAATAATCTCAGGATTTCCCCAGATTTTTATAAAATGTATATAATGTATTTTCTTACACGTAGATTGTCTTGTTATTTGGTTTTTGGTGTGTTTTTTCATGGTTTTTTTTTGTGTGTGTTTGGGGTTTTTTTTCATTTTTGTTTTCTTTAGCGTGTGTATTTTTGGGTGTTTTGTTTGTTTGTTTGTTTTGTTTTGTTTTTTTCCTTAATAACTATATTTTAATGCATAATTTTAAAAGACCATTGTAGTATGGATTTAAAAGTGTCAGCAAACAGCTTTCTAGGAAACATCAAGATGAAAAAAGGCATACCCTATTGCTGATTCTAAAGAAAAAAAAGATTTAGGCATATTCATTTGGATTTCCTAGAAAAAGTTTTTTATAAAAAGATGGTATTACTTTCCATCAAAGTAAATTTTTCACTTTCCATCTGAAACTGCATTTTAATACCTTTTCCAACCCACACCAGCCACAGAATTGGTCCAAAATGTTATCTGGAAATAGGAAAGAGGAGAACACCACCTTATGAAGATAATTCATAATATTCATAATTATTAAAGATAAATGGAGTGTGAAGAATGCATATGAAAGAAAAAAACCCACCACATAGTTATAAATGCTTAAAGTTGTCAGAATGACAAGTAAAAAATCCTACACTTTCATAGAATTTCAAGACTACTCATTTGCTTCATCAAAACAAGTCTGAATTAGTTCAGCCTCTCCTGTAAAAATCTGTTTACTTCAGTTGCTCTAGTACTCCAAGTGTCTTGTAGTTTAGCTACTGAATAAAGTCAAAGAATTGACTATATATCCTGTTATGCATGATAGTTACTTGTTTTTCAAAATAAGCCCTGAAAATTCAACCAGACTGTAACATACAGTGTTTTATATGTGATGCATGGATGAGGAGTCCATCCTATGAAAGACAATGGAGGCTTGTGTATGCTGGGTGATAATTTCTTTCAGTCACAGTATCAGCCCAGAGAAACTCATATCAATTCTTAGTTAATATAAACCGAAATGTTTTCATTCAGCTTAACTAACAGAAGTATTCTGTTTCAAGATTATACAAGCAAAACCATAATAATTATTATATTTGCCATTATGAAAATCATTTAAAGAAGCAAAAGACTAAATTGAAAATTACCAACTTCAGGCATTTTGAGTAAAAATGAACATGAGAAAACCATCCTTTTTGAGTCAAAAGCTTGTTAATTTTCTTTATTGATTTGATCAATTATATATGCTCCATAAACATTCTCTGGGGTGTCACTTACTTGGTATGACTTCGATCTTTCTTTGTTTATAAATATTTCCTGGTGTATTAAGTTCATCTTGTATCACTAGAGGTGTGGAGACAGGTGGAGCTCACAATTATACTCTGCAGTGATTCTATGAGAGATATTAAATGACATTTTGTGTGTAATATACAAAAATTAATCTGGAAATATTTAAAACTCAGTTTTAGATAAGAGTATGAAGATGATGTCATCTTTAAAGATATAGTTGCTAGGACTACTAATAAAAAGCTGATCAGTATTCCTAAAAGAAAAGAAATTTTATTTTAAAGTTGGAAAGATTTCAAAGAACAGGCCAAATTAATCTTAGGGTTTAAAAACCATCTGGCTTATCTAGTTTGACTGTCTGTGTGGTAGTCTTCACGAGCCTTGGAGATCTAATTTAAAAATGAAGAGGTAGAAGTTCAGTTCAAGAGACAAATGAAAAGTAAGATTTAGTGGCTCCAAAGTGAAATGTAAAAAAGAACCAAAAGGAAATACTGTACTACTGAAATTAATTAATAATAAAAGAAATAGAAAAAGGATGTTAATCTTTTTTATAGATAGCCTTCCATTGAAAAAAAGATAACATTAAGAATATATCGACACTCAATAAGAATGTGTATTTTTTCAGGGTTTTATTTATGTAAGGAAAAATATTTTTTCTTTTTTTTTTTTTTTTTTTTTTTTTTTGTCTTGTAAGAAACATCTTAAAGTGTTTTGGTTTGCATTATCATAAGAAAAAAAGACCAGGTCAAAGATTTCCAAAACTAATATCTAAGTCTATTTTTCCCTTTCTACATCCTTATATAGGATAAATTCCTGTTGATAATGCAATCTTGGAGTAGAAAATCATTGTGAAAAAAAATTAAAATTTTGGTCTTGATAAAGGTTGTGTTTCCTTTTAGTTTCTACCTGGAAAAGAGAAACTTCTCTGAAAAACAGACAGTCATAAAGTGTTTGAAGGACAAATGATAATCTCTTCAATAGTTCTTGAAGGAGAACATATTTTGGTTGTGAGATTTATATATTCATCAGGAAAAGACATGTATTCAGAGCTAGAAAACCATTTATTGTTGGTTTCACGTATGCGGAAACACAAAATAATTCATAAAGATTCAACAGATTGTGAATCTTGCTAAGAGATTGCATTTAAAATAGCTTTCATATTTCTCTATATAGTATACTTCCAACTAAATGAAATAAATGCTAACTGTAGCATTACAAACTTTTATTACAAAATCTGTGAAAGCTTAGCTGTTAATTTTTGGTGGAGTGTACGACCTTGTACCTGTAAATTTTCACACTTGAACTCCATAATAGAATTTCCCTTTGGATATGTTTTAAAGACCAGTTATGGATAGAATAGAGTGTCTGTAAGATTGAAGTCTTCCTAGTTAGCATTACAACATTATGTTAAATTTAAATCTCATATGTTTTTTTTGTGATGGCAAAAAATGAACTTGAATTACTTTTTTTTTTTTTTTTTTGCTTCCATTGGTGTTATAGAACCAGTATATATGTGAATGAGAGCATGGTTTCTTTTTTGGTTCATTCATCATCAACAGAAATATTATAGTTTTAAATGTGAAATCTTTTTTGACAGTGATAATGCTTGATCCAGAAAGAACAGAGCTTAACTCTTATATTCAAGCTCTATTTTGCATTTTAAAAGATCTATCATGTCTGTGTTACAGAGTAATATGATAATTTCACCATAAAACAAGCAAATTCTACTAAATTATTTATTAATGGACATTAGAAAGGACTCTAGAATTAGACAATTTACATGAGACATGGAAGACAAAGGTTCAAACTTTTGTTCTGAAGAGTCACTGCAAAACCTGAAACTTTTATCTTCAAATTCTCATGTACAGATCAGTATTTTTCATTGTTTTAAATATGTAAATCAGTAATAAAGACTGAAACTATTAATCCCTTCCAAGATACAAGACGAAAAGTTTAAATATCAGAATTTTACAGGGAAGACCTCTTCTCTAAATGGAAATGTGGCTGAATGTCACATATCATTCCTTTAAACTGGTCTTGTATTTAAAAACACACTACTTTATCTGACCAAATATTGGGCTTTCCATTATATTATTTGATGGGTAGAAAATGGCAGACAGAATGAATACAACAAACAATCATGATCAAAAGAGAAAAATATATATCAATTTTCTGATCAAATCTCTTCATCAGGAATTTTCAGATACTATCAGAAAGACAACAATGACAAACCAATCTATGTCTATCTCAGCTAGGAATGAAAGGAATAGAACTCTGCCCTCTTAGAAGCAATTTGGTTTCTGCATTAAGAAAAGGTTTCCTAGCAGTAAATTAAATGTAATGAACTTTATGCATATATTTTTTTAACAAATCCTATGTTCTCTCACTTAAGAAGGTCAAAGAAATTTATGGTTTAATGTCATAATTAAATAAATTGCTTCTGCATTTTAGGATAAAAAGCCTTTAATCAGGGTGCACACTCTTTGCACTAGGAAAGTTTTGACTAGCTCAGTCAGGCATTTTCCTAAGGTCCTGACTTCTCTAGTTGTCCCCTCTGTCTTCTACCTTTCCATAGAACAGATAGGAAAAAAAAAGTGGAGAAAATGAATTGAGACCATTGCCTCTTAGATTTGAATTTATGAAATCTCTCAATGAGGCCTGACCAGGAAATGAAGGTTCTTTCTTGGTGTTTTCGCTGTTTTCATATTAAAAGTTTGATATGTTACCTCTGAATTTATGAAATAATGGTGCCTAGTTTTCTAAAGTTGCTTGGGTTTTTTTTCCTAGTTCCTGCAGAAAAAAAACTATTCCATGCTTTATATTGCTTCTTCTCACTTTCTCCTTATTGCTGAGAAAACTTGCCAATGTTGTTTGCTCTCTGTCACATTTCAAAATATCTGATTTTAATAATTGTATTATGGTTACTGATGATCAGGAGTACGCCCTGCCAAATTGTTTGAATAGTCAGCAACATACATTATCAGAACTAAAGAAAGAAGTTGTGACTCTCAATGTGTTGCATATCCAGATATTTCCCAAACTGGTGTGATCCACTCCATGATGGAAAGAAAAAATCAGTTAACAAAAAATGAAATAACAGTGTCCAGGAAATGTTAATAGTATAAGGATTTACCTATATATATGAATATAAAAAGTACCCATGGAGTCATCCCAGAGGTACAACCAGTATTGGTTGGCCTTGTACTCTGTGTGGTACTGTGTTAGTGTGGTTTCTCACTGTTTTATGTTTTCCCAATAGTTTCTCATAAAATAGAACAAGATATTTCAGTTCAGCAGCTATTCCCAGATAAAAAATAAAAATAATAATAATAAAAAAAAATTAAGGATGTGAGGTGTGTTTTAAATTTATTGGAGGAGACAAAAAAGTATTATTTGCTAAAATACATGATTTCTTATGTCTCACTGAGGAGACTTTTGACTTAAGAATTTGAAACTGATGGAGTGATTATAGAAAAACAAAACATTTTTTTGTGTAAAATAATCTTTGAATAAGCAGATTCATTAATTACAGACACAGAGCTAAAAACCCCCAACTTGCTATTTAGAAGTTGTGGGATTTTTGTGTTGACTTATAATACCTAAAATAAGATGTAGGGAGAAAAGGACTCTGTACTGACAGTGGTTTTTTGTCTTATCTATTTTACCTTCCGAAGTTAGTATTCTGGATTTTTTGTAGTGTATGTATGCAAAAAAATATCTTCAGTACTCATGTATTTGGTAGTACTTATGGAAAAAAAAAATTTAAATGTCAGTGTTAATGAGAAGTTAGCGCTATGCTAAATGTAAATGTACTCAAAAAGTATGTGCTTCCTTTTCTGCCTTTCTCATATCAGTATGTAAGTGTTTGGTCTTTTTCTTCTTTCTCATTTCGTAAAACATTGGAATTATTTTTAAAATAGTTCTCTAGCTGTGTTGCATTCTTTAAAATAAAAATAAATTTGATTTCTCTGTTAATTCAATATTTTTGCGTGAACGTTGAGGTTCTGTTCAATTGAATGGCTTCCTGGATGCTGGCTATACTCTAAGCCAATCAATTCATGGCTGTCACTGTGTTAAGTGGAAAACCAATTAAAAACTCTGTTCCACAAATGGTATAATGAGTTCCCTGATCCTCAGCAAATCCCTTCTACTTTTTTCCACCCTTTCTTACCCATGGAAAAGCAAAGGTAATAACTGCAAATGCATGAAACCAGTAAACTTTGTACTCTCCAGTGAGCAGTCTGTTTTTCTGAAGGAAAAAAAAAAAAGTTATGATTGTCACCTATGGATTCCTTCTGAGGTAATGCAGAAATTTCTGCTAATCCAAAACTCTAACTGGTTTACACTTTCCATGAAAAAAACATGTATGTTTTTGTGTTGTCAGCTGCTTTAAGTTCTAGATACTTTTCATATAGGAGCACTAAGAAAGGTACAGGTCTTTTTATACATGCTTTATATATTTTTTATTTGACACACAAATTTTCCAGTCTGCTCTCCCATTTTTCCATGGGTTGTATTACATCATGTACCAGAACTAGAGGCCAAACACTGCATGCATCCCAACTGTTTACAGGTGAGTGGGAGTATAGCAACTCATCCTGTCTACAACTCATGGACACAAAGACTGTCTCTAACGTTACCCATTCCCATGAGCAGAGCTAACCAGTTCTGGTCAACCACATTGGATTAACAGTGATCAATGAGAGCTCTGTCACTCAACCAGCTCTCAATCCACATATCTTTCCACTCATCTAACCCACACTTGCTGATTTTCCTAATGAGGATGTTATGGGAGACAGTGCCAAAAGCATGTTTGAAGTCAAAGCAGATGACATCAACAGCTCTACCCTCATCTAACCAGACAGTTATGACATCATAGAAGGCTATGTGATTTGTCAAGCATGATTTTCCCTTGGTGAATCCATACTGACTTCTCCCAGTATCTTTCCTTTCTTCCACACGTTTTGAGATGGCATCCAGAATGATTTCTTCCATTATCTTTCTAGGGTTGGAGGTGAGACTAACCAGTCTGTAGTACCCTGGGTCCACCTTCTTGCCCTTTTTAAGATAGGAGTGACACTGGCCTTCTTCCAGTCCTCAGGCACTTCTCCTGTTCTCTGTGTCCTTTCAAAGATGATGTAGACTGTCAACATCTGTCAGCTTTCTCAGCACTCATGGGTGCATCCCATCAGGGCCCATGGATTTATGAATGTTCAGTTTGGCTAAGTGGTCTCTAACCTGGTCCCCCTCCACCAAGGGAAAGTTTTCCTCTCTCCAGACTTTTACCTCCAGATTCTGGGATTCATGAGACCCAGCTTTAGCAGTGAAGACTAGAGTTCCCACCTCATTTATCATGTTGTTTTCTTCATTCTGTAAATTTTCTTCTTCTATTTGAGTTTTCCCAGAAGACCTTTACTGTAGCGTGCAGGGACGGACTCCAACAGCACAGCCAATATGGTTGTAATGAGAAGTTGTTTTATTAAGTGCAGCAGGCTATATTTATACATGAGACAACACTGATCATGCACCCAAGTCACTTCTAATTGGCCCCACACTCAAACCCAGAGTCTGTCCACGCGCACTGCAAACACTTTTAATTGGCTGGCGGTTCTCTTGATGTTCTCCCTTCAGTACCCTGTTTTTCTCCTCTCATCCTCCTGTTTTGCCAGGTGCTTCTGCTTTTCTCATCCTTAGTCTTATCTCCTCAAGGTCGGTGCAGTGTTGGCTGCTTTTCGGCCTTGAAGGCCTTAGCATAACTACTTCTAGCTAACAACTATTTCTGTCCTACTCTTACCAATCCCTACACTTTACTCATCCATGCAGGTCTCCTGACTGCTCTGCTTGATTTCTTACTTATACGTATTCACTAATCTTGAGCTTGGAGGAAGTAGTGTTTGAATATTGACCAGCTCTCATGGACAACTCTAGCTTATAGAGCCATGACCCATGGTATTCCACTGGGTAGATCTTTGAATAGGTTAAACTTAGCTCTTCTGAAGTCCAGGGTTGTGATCCTATTTTTTTCTTTCTTTACTTCTTCCACACCAGATACTGAACTCCATCATCTCGTGGTCACTATAACCAAGGTTGTCGTCAGCTTTCACTTCCCCAACAAGTCCCTCTTTGTTTATTAATAGAAGGTCCAGCAGTGTACATTTCCTCATAGGTTCTTCTACCACTTGTATCAGGAAGTTATCCTCAATGCTCTGCAGGAATGTCCTGGACTGACTGTGTCTAGCTGTGCTGCTTTTCCAGTGACTATCAGGGTGGTTGAAGTCCCACATGAGGACCAGGGACTGTCATCATGACCCTTCCCAACTTCTTCTGCATCTCCAGTTTGATCATGGGAGGGTGGCAGAGTAAGACCTGGATACTTTGTCAACACTACTCAGCAATTCCTGAAACATCGCTGTGCTATCAACATTGGTTTAGTTGCAAATACAAAACACAACACCATACGGGCTGCTATGAAGAAAATTAACTCCATCCCAGACAGACCCAGTAGACCAAGTATATAATCTAAACACTAAAAATGCAGTGAAACTTTAATCATAGGAACCATATGTTCAGCACAGACTTTTTATCTCAAAATGCTATATTTGGGAATTTAACATTCTGCACATCATTTTCTATATAGCACCCTCTATGTAGCTGTCCACAGTCTTTTGATGGACTCTAGATATCTTAGC
This sequence comes from Actenoides lindsayi, assembly GCA_025331215.1. Taxonomy (NCBI): domain Eukaryota; kingdom Metazoa; phylum Chordata; class Aves; order Coraciiformes; family Alcedinidae; genus Actenoides; species Actenoides lindsayi. Next base: position 5,608 of record WTSP01024143.1, on the reverse strand, counting down.
CTAAATCTAATTTCTTATCAGTCATGGTCCCAAGCTCCACATTGCTTTAGTCATACAGTTATTATAATTAGATTTTATATTTTCCCAAGCTTTAAAATCACTTCATTGGCCTAAAATTGCTGTAGAAATTATGCTTTTAAAGACATAAAACTAAAAGCTATAATGTCAGAACTATTTTAGCCAACCAAGCTGCCAAACATGTATTGACATCTTTAGCATGCGATGAAGCAATCCTCTGAAGAAGACGCATAAATTCTCTAAGCAGTGAATGGACAGCAGTGGGTGCACTTGAAGATTCCCAAAAACTTAGCACCAAATTTAAACTGGCCTGTTTTCTTCCTGTAGATTCTTGAATACATATAGTCATAAAAATATAAGGTCAGCAGTTATTATACAGTTCAGCATATAGTACAAATTCAAAGAACAGCTTGTAAGCCTGACTTTTTTTTTTCTCCAAATATAGAATTGGCCTAATAAAAAATACTGACTCTCCATTTTACCTTACTGTAAGAATGCAAATGTGGTATTGTGATAGTTTTTTCTCTCAGAGAGGGTTGATCCAGGCATAGTCTTATTCTTTCACAACCCTCTTAATAATGTGTGGTTTTGAAGATAAGGCAGTCAACTCAGAATCTATTAATGTTTAAAATTTCTATTGACTAAGTAAAAGATGAATTTATTAACAATCAGTTTTGAAGAAATTAAGTTATCTTTGATAGAATGAATTCACTTATACAGAAGTAATACTTTCAGTATATTAATTAACTAGATATTGCTCTCAGGGTGCAAAACTAATCATTTTTGTATTTTCATTATGTAATTAATGCAAAAATGCAGGTATGCACTCATCATTCATATTATAATTTGCATTAGGGGTGGTAAAAATCTAATTAAAGTAATTTAAAATAAAAATCAGATTGCAGTCATATAATCCACAATTTAATTCCTTAATTTAAAGCTGATTCATGAGAACAAAAATTCAATTGTGGTGTGGATTTTTTAATATCAAAAATACTAAGGATCTTTCTGCTCTTCAGCATAAATAATGTTTAATTTTTTTTTAATGGAAGATGAAATTTTGAAAAATAGTTTTTTTGTATGTAATTCTCTAATTGTTCAGGAAAAAAAAAAAGACACAATATTGACTCAATGGGAATAATTATGTGTCATATTTTCTGTTATTTTCAAAAATGAATATTGTAATATTCCTTAATTATTCTGGTTAGTTAGTGTGGTCAAGTTTCATATAGTAAGATAGATCATAGAGAGAAGCAATAGACATGAATCAGCAGATGTATCTGTACCAGAACATGTTAAGCCATTGTTGCTGCCCTCCAGTACACAACTATCTGTTGTTGCACTGCACTGGAGAGCACAGTACTCGCTCCCATGTGTGGAATGTGCAGGTGCACAGGGGAATCAGACAGTCAGCCAGTCTTAGCCAAGTCCTTGTTGTCTGGCTCCTTGTTGTCAGGAACCAAACAAAGAAAGCACATCTCAAGGATGGGATGAGGCAGCTGAAGATTGATGAAGCAATGAACACCAGAGGTGCGCCAATACCCCCACACATGCGCAACAGGGGGAATGACCGCTGTTAGCCACTGTAGGTGGAAAAATACTGTTCAGCCTCTGTGCACGTGTTGGCCACGCATGCACCAATGCCAGACCAGTCTCCACACCCCTGCCAGGAGAGCTATAGGTAGCCTGCTGCTGCAGGGAGAGGTGAGATTCATCTTTCGGAAGGTCAACCTGATGCATGCTTTGATCCAGGGGACACCCTGCAGAAGGCATTAGGACCTACCGACTCCTCTTCCCTAGCACCACACTATAGTTACTCCTCCTTTTCAGTGGTTTGTCTACTTACTTGGGGTTGGTATGTATATGGGGATGTAAGCTAACTAGTTGGGTTTGCTTGAATAACATTGTTTTACTTATTATTTGTGTGTGTGAGTGCTTGAATAAAATTGGGTTTGCTTATTAGCTGTGTGTGGGCGCCGTCCTTTGTTCAATGGGAATCTTTCATGAACCTGGTACAGTGGAGGAAGAAGAAAACTTGACAAGGCTGCAAGATCAAGGTGAACATTTAAAATGTAGTGAACTGAAAGGAGAAGAAAGCTAAAATGCTTCTGAATTTGCCTAAAAAGACCATGAGAAATTAAAAGGGCAAAGAGGACTTGAACAGAGTAGAAAGTTAAAATAAGGAACACTGAAGAGTGTTGAATAGCAAAGCTGTAAAACTTTACTGAAAAATAAAGGAAATCTGTACTTTTATGACAGTCTAGAACTTATTATCTCAGATAAAACAGGACTTATGTGCATAAGCCCTGTGATCTAAGGACAATTGCGGTAATGAGCTCATATCATTTTCATATTGATGAATAGATTAAAGAATAACTTCTAAGTTATTTGCTTAGATTTCCTTCTTAGAAATCCTCCACATCACACTTTGGAAACCCGCTGAAACTGCATAGGAACTCTGATTTGGGAAAGTGTAGGCAGAAATGAGAACCTTAAACAGGTTTTTAGTCATAACTTTACATTTTCTTGAATATCTCTCTACATAAATTTCAAAAGACTTTTAGTGAGGTAGGCTGTAGATATTCAGGATATGATAAATCAGCATTTTCCCTAAGGCCTAATGAAAGATGATGCAAGCAGAAAATTTCTATATTTTCTATTTATTTTATATTCCAGAACATAGGGACTTTTTGATAACATTTGAGGCTTTATTAGACAGTTACACAAATCCAGGACAGAATTTGAGAGCTCTGAAGTCTTGCAATGTTTATTCTACTTATTTATAATATACTTGATAAAAGTTGAAGTCGCTGTTTTCTTGTTTCCTAGCAATGATCTTTTGCCCTGCATATCTCAGAGCATTTTAAATGATGGAAGTGAATGTTTTCCTCTTTTTTCAACTGAGAGAGAAGAAATCTCAGATCTGAAATCTGTTATGGTCAGCTATAGAGAGTTTGCTTTTTTGCTTATTTTGTCAGACGTTATATATTTTTATTTATTTTTTTACTTATTTATTTTCCTGAACTGTTTATTCTTCCAGTTGATTTAATCTCACTAATGACCTGAGAAATCCAGTATTTACCCAGCTCTAATAAGAAACAGGGAGCAGATGTATATGATAAGGATAGTTCTTTCTAATCTAAGTGTAGTCTACTTCTATTGAATATTAAGAGCTTCCACTAAAGGGGAAAAAGAAAAAAAAAAAATCCTACTCTAAATAGGAATATTTTTAACCTCTGAATTTACAAAAATATCAGGTAGGTATTTTGCCAGTAACAATGTGTAAACGCAAAGCAAATTGATCATGATCTTTATTTAGATATATTTATATTTATATGAACCTTTGATACATCTATTTCTGTGATGATAACTTAGAAAGTTGCAAAAATCATGTCGAAGTGATTCTACCTAAAACATCACACCATTTTTATGGATTGATTCCTCTTACAATCATTTGAATATAATAAATTTCAGAGTGATACTGAATATTTATGAAGTGTGCTTTATTTCTATGTGTTATAGAATATTATCATTTCAAAGTGAGTTAGTTCTGAAATGTCTTTCATGAAATATAGAATCATATATAGCAATCAAATACGCAGTGTTCTGTGATATTTGATATACAAATTAGTGTCTTTGGAGCCAATGGCAATTCAAATACTATTGTGATTGCGAAATGTCAGTCCAAAAACATGATCTTGAACTAGCACAACACACATTTCAATAATCACTACCAAAAGTGGAATCAGCTAGAAAACCGTGAAAGAGATCAGACAGGAGAACATAGAACCACATGACATTCATGAGAAATACATTCTAGATATGGCATCTGGTTTCATTGTTGAAGGTGATAAGGAAAGATCCCTTTTCAGAAGCAATCAGCATAAATCACTGTAGGGTTGAAGTCATACAATAAAGACACCTATAAATTTATTTAGTATGTCATTTATAAAATTAATCACCTTTAAACTTTATAAACCCAGTTCTGCATTTTTAGGAAAGCTGGTGTCTTAATTTATTTAAAGCAAAATATGAATTGGCATCCAGCATAACAAAAATATGCACAGCTGCTTTTATTTATTTGTTTTATTCATTAACAAAAACGGAGGGTGGAAGGATGGAATTTCAGTGTCCTACCCTTCCTTATTATTGCTATTATTGCTGTTATTCATACCCCTTGTAACAGATTTTTGATTATGTAAAATTGATCATGATCAAAAAAACCCAACCCTAACTCCACCCCACCAAAAAAAAATCATGCAATCTAAAATTTATTTATAAATTAGCATTTTATTCCTTCAGAAAGCTTTCACTTAAATATGTGACCACAAGCTTAAAATGAGGAAAAAAAAAAAAAAAAGATAAGAAAATATAGACAATATAAATTGTTTGACTTATTTTAATTTTAAAGTATTTCTTTTCCTGAAATAATTACTTTCATGTTTATAGTATGTGAAGTATATATGTTTCAGTAAGAAATATTATGAAATTTTATATTCACAGTTACACGTGTGTGTACATACTGTGCAAATATTTCAAATTCTTCAAATTTACTCCCTTTTCCTTATATTTTTCTTCATGAATTCTTTCCCATTGTCCACATGTTTAATTTATGCTATTTTAAAAAATTTGTTGTGTTCATGCTGTTTGTAATTTCCTTAGGTTTTTTACTGTGAGGCATACAAAATACCTAAGTTGTCCGTGATTTGGCTAGAAATACTGTAACAGAATTTAGGCTGGGTCACTGTTTATAAAATCTAGCAATTGTTTTCTAGAAAGCACTGTTACACACTTAGGAGATAAACATGCTGAAGTAAATCTTATTTTAAGATTAGTCCTTGTTTAGAAAACTTGTTTTTGTGACATTTTGGGAAGCTGCCCTCAGATGCATGTTTGAATGCTGATTTCATTGTTGATGGAAATTTCTGAGATTGTTCTGAAGAGCCTGAAAAGCAAGAATATGACTGAGGTGTTCAATCATCTTATATATTTTGCTCACCTCAGTTTGCAGTACCACCACTTGAGACATTTCAATGATTACTGGTCATTGTGGAGGTTTGAAATCAAACCACTACAATGTACGCCAAATAATATACTCCAAAATGGAATCACTGTCTGATGTCATTACTAAATAAATAAATAAATAATAGATAGAAGTGCTGTGATTTGTTTTCTCCTTAATAACAAACAACATTTATTATGTCCCAGAATTTGTATTTCAATCGTTATTTAACTGCCTGTATTTAAACAGTTATGCTAAACTAAAATAAATGGAAATTCCTATTTAAGTGCCTAAATATGTCTATCTGTTATAAAGATGCTCAAGTCTGAAATATTAAAAATCAGGGATGATATTCCTAGCATTTGCAGGTAAAACTGAGTTGGGTCAAGGTAAGCGAGAGTGCACTTTGTCAAGGAAGGCTTTACTGTTTAGAGTCCATTATGACATTGTCAATAAATCTCCCAAACATGAGAGAATATATTGTTCAGATCCTGAAACGGTAGGTTATAGTATTATCACGGTTTAGGGTCAGGGCAGCCCCTTAGACCTATAACAGACGCTCTCTGTTAACCCCCCTCCCTCCCCAAA